>PVKV010016295.1:25689-51333 GCA_004027835.1 Alouatta palliata
TTTGGGAGGCCGAGGCGGGTGGATCACGAGGTCAAGAGATCGAGACCATCCTGGTCAACATGGTGAAACCCCGTCTCTACTAAAAATACAAAAATTAGCTGGGCATGGTGGCACATGCCTGTAGTCCCAGCTACTTGGGAGGCTGAGGCAGGAGAATTGCTTGAACCCAGGAGGCGGAGGTTGCGGTGAGCCGAGATCGTGCCATTGCACTCCAGCCTGGGTAACAAGAGCGAAACTCCGTCTCAAAAAAAAAAAAAAAAAAAAGACAGAGTCTCGGCCGGGCATGGTAGCTCACACCTGTAACCCAGCACTTTGGAAGGCTGAGGCTGGCAGATCATGAGGTCAGGAGTTTGAGATCAGCCTCGCCAACATGGTGAAACCTTGTCTCTACTAAAAATACAAAAATGGCTGGGCGCGGTGGCTCATGCCTGCAATCCAAGAACTCTGGAAAGTGGAGGCAGGTGGATCACAAGGTCAGGAGTTCAAGACTAGCCTAGCCAACATGGTGAAACCCCATCTCCTGAGTAGCTATAATTACAGGCTTCTGCCTCCATGCCCAGCTAATATACATATATATATTTTTTGAGACAGAGTCTCACTCTGTTGCCCAGGCTGGAGTGCAGTGGTGTGATCTCAGTTTACCGCAACCTCTGCCTCCCGGATTCAAGCAATTCTCCTGCCTCAGCCTCCTGAGTAGCTGGAACTACAGGCGCATGCCACCACGCCTGGCTAATTTTTTTTGTATTTTTAGTAGAGACAGGGTTTCACCATGTTGGCCAGGCTGAGCTTGAAGTCCTGACCTCAAGTGCTCTGCCTGCCTTGGCTTCCCAAAGTGCTGGGATTACAGGTGTGAGCCACCACGCCCAGACAAGAAATATTCTTAAATATCTCAAAGAATAAAGAACCAGAAACTTAATTAATATCATTGAAACATTAACATCATTGCTGAAATAGCACAGTTTTCTTTAACACTTGAAGAGACTCCCTATTTTAAAAGAGAAGAAAGCACCACTATAGATTTAGTTTAATAGTAAATAAGTTAACAGAAAGATTTCATCCTTTGACTTGCAGTAGTGAATAACCAAGGGATATGACACACGGCAAATAAGTAAGGGAATTTAATACTCATCCTAAAAATAACTAAGGTAGGGAAGTTCCAGAAACTTTTCTTTGTGTCTGTATCTTATGGCCTTTTTCTTTCTAGAGTCATTTCTCTCCCAGAGTTATCTTTGTAAATATAAACCTTTTCATGTTATCTGTAACCTTCAATCGTTTATAGAATAAAACTCAAACTGCTCAGCACAACTTGAAAGAATCTTGCGAAATTACTCAACAATCTTATCAGCCTTTTTGAATTGATTTTCATTCCCTAGAATAGTTGAAAATGCACAGAATTCTGAATAAGAGATGCATGGACTCTCATGTTTAGGCAATTAGATAGACATAACCCAGAAAGTAAACACGTGGAAGACAAAGAGTTTAATTTTAGACATGATAAAATTAATTTAGCAATGTGGAAATTACCATTGCTAAATCAATGGTCTGCTCTCAGACCTCATCTTACCTATTAGAACATTTGACATAGGAGATATTCTCCAGGGCTCAATACACTTTCTTTCCTTGACTTCCAGTCTATCGTATTCTCAGTTTTCCTCCAATCTCTCTGGTCATTCCTTTTCTGTTTCCTTGCTGGTTTCTCCTCGATATGGTTTGGGTGTTTGTCCCCTCCAAATCTCATGTTGAAATGTAATTCCCAGTGTTGGAGGTGGGTCCTGCTGGGTATTTGGATCATAGGGGTGGATCCCTCATGAATAGCTTAGCACCATCCATTGGTGATGAGTTCTTGCTCTAAGTTGATGCAAGATTTAGTTGGCACTTCCCTCCTATCCTGGTCTTGTTCTTGCCATGTGATGTGCCTGCTCCAAATCATCTGCCACGATTGTAAGCTTCCTCACTGGGGCAGCAGATATTGGTGCCATGTTTGTATAACCTGCCGAACTATGAGCCAATTAAACTTCCTTTCTTTATGAACTACCCATCCTCAGGTATTTCTTTACAGCAATACAAGGACAGACTAACACACTCATCTTCTCTGAAAACTTTCTAACACTCATGTGAAATACATGAAGAAATTGTGTTGGCTTTACTTTCAAAATATATCCAAAATCTGATATATCCCCTCATTGCTATCATCCTAGATCTAAATCACCATCATCTCTTGCCTGGATTATAATAGTCACCTAAGAGTTCTCCCAGACTACATTCTATTCTCGACATTGCAGCCAGTCTTTCTGAAACTATAGTTTAGTTTATGTGGCTCTTCTGTTCAAAAACCTCAAAAGGCTAACCTTTTTACTCATAGCATAGCAGACGTCCTCTAGCAGCCTGCAAAGCCATACTTAATCCATCACCCATTACCTCACTAACCTCCTTTCCCAATTTGCCATTCTTTCCCTAGCTCATTCTACTCTAGACCTAAGTCTCCTTGTTCATTCTTGAACATGCCAGCCACAAAATACCGTTCCTCAGACTTCTTCAGGGCTAACTGCTTCACTACCTTTGAATATTGCTCAAAACTCACCTTCTCAATGGAGGCTATCCTTATCACCCAACTCAACAATGCAAACTGGCTATACCTACCCTCAGCATTCTCAGTTCCTCTTTACCTTATTCTACCTTTACTTCCCCCACCTCAAGACAGTAATCATTTTCTAGCATATTTTATAATTTACAAATTTTTATTACTATTTAAAAAATTTGATAATTTGTATTTAAAAATAAGCCAGGCATGGTGGTGCATGCCTGTAGTCCTAGCTACTTGGAAGGGTGAGGCAGGAAAGAACTGCTTGAGCCCAGGCTGTTGAGGCTACAGTGAGCTATGGTCATGTCAATGTAATGCAGCCTGGGCAATAGAGCAAGACCCTCTTTCAAAATAATAATAATTTTTAATAATTTATGTAAATTTCATAAGGTCAGAGATCATTGCATATAACCCCAATATCTAAAAGAGTACCTGACACTGAATTCATGTTCAATATATATTGAGGAACAGTTTGTAGTAAATATACAAATGTCACCAGCTCTTAGCAGATAGCTGATAAAATGGCCTAGGAAAAGAATATAAAGGACACAAGCAACTAAAGGAAAATGTTATGTAACAAATGAAAGAAAGGTTGTGAAGGAGTTTAAAAAGAAGCAAATGTATACACACTGGACAAAATGAGTCAGCCTCTTTGCCCAGCCATCCCATCACATCCAATGGGCTCATGAACAAAGTGGCCATGGTAGCAGGGACAGAGGTTAAATATAGGATCAGCAACATGTACTTTCACTCACTAAGGTCAACCTGACTATTATAGCCACTGCTGAGTGTTCAATCTGCAGCAGAGACTAACACTGAGTCCCTGATGAGGCACTATTCTCCAGGGTAATCAGCCAGCTAGCTACCTGGTAGCAAGTTGATTATACTCAACAGCTTCCATCACGGGAAGGACAACCTATTTTTTCTGGAATAGACCCTTATTTTGGATCTAGATATGCCTTCCCTGCATGCAATGCTCCTACCAAAATTACTATTCAAGGACTTACAACATGCCTTACCTACCATCATGGTATTCCACACAGCATTGCTTCTGATCAAGAAACTCACTTTATAGCAAATGAAGTACGGGAATAAGCCCATGCTCATGAAACTCACTGGTTTTACAATGCTTCCCAAAATCTGAAGCAACTGGTTTGACAGAAAAGTGGAACATACTTTTGAAGACTCAGTAACAGTACCAGCAAAGTGGCAATACCCTGCAAAGCTGAGGCAAGGTTCTTCAGGAGGCTATATATGCTCTGAATCAGTGTCCAAAAAATGGTACTGTTTTTCTCATAGCCAGGATTCATAAGTGTAGGAATCAAGGAGTGGAAATGAGAATGGCACCACTCACTAACAACCCTAGTGACACACTATCAAAATTTCTCCTTTCTGCCCCTGTGACTTTATGCTCTGCTTGTCTAGAGGTCTTTATTCCAAAGGGAAGAATGTTTCCATCCAGAGAAACAGTAATAAACCCACTGAACAGGAAATTAAGATTGCCACCTAGCCACTTTGGATACCACATGCCTCTGAATTAGCAGGCCAAGAAAGGAGTTACTGTGCTGGCTGGGATAAAATGATCCTGACTACCAAGAGGAAACTAAACTGTTACACTACAGTGGAGGTGAAAGAGTATGTCTGAAATACAGGAGATCCCTTAGGGTAGCTCTTAATATTACCATGCTCTGTGATTAAAGCTAATGAAAACAACAAGCCAATTCAAGCAGGATTGCTAATGGTCCAGACTTCAGGATGGAAGGTTTGAGTCAGCCTCACCAGGTAAAGAATCAAAATCATCTGAGATACTTGTTGAGGGCAAAGGGGATATGGAATGGGTCATGGAAAAAGATAGTTATAAATACCAGCTATGACCATGTGATCAACTAAAGAAAAGGCTGTAATTGTCATAAGCATTTCTTCCTTAATTTTCTATTAATATGTGTATATATACATAAGCAAAAATCCATATGCAAATATCAAAAAATATAATTTTCTTCCTTATCACCTTATCAGATAACATAAGATATACTGATTCTACATCATAATATTTAAGTATTGCTAACATTACATCACAGTGTTTAAGCTAAGGAATATCAATGAGAATAAACATCACCCAAGGATTTGGCATCCTCTTTTGAGGAAAGGGTTGGTTCATTTTTGGTTGTATGCAGGACAGTTACATTGTGTTAGGTGAAAGTATGAACTTTGGTATTGCCTTTATTCAAAGACTAAGTATGATTTGAGGAGATGCATATGGGTGGTGTCATAGTACATTCACTTTGCTGTAACAAAAATACCATAAACTAGGTAGCTTATGAACAACAGAAATTGATTTCTCATAGTTCTGTAGGCCAGGAAGTTCAAGATCAAGGTGGCAGCAGACTCTGAGCCTGAATAAGAACCCATTCCACATAGACAGTATCTTCTCACTGCATCCTCACATGAGGGAAAGGGAAAGAGCAACTTTCTTAGGCCTCTATCTTTTATTTTTTATTTTACTTTAAGTTCTGGGATGCATGTGCAGAACATGCAGGTTTGTTTTAGGTATATATGTGCCATGGTGATTTGCTGCACCTATCAATCTGTCATCTAGGTTTTAAATCCTGCATGCGTTAGGAATTTGTCCTAATGCTCTCCCTCCTCTCTTCCACTACCCAGTGACAGACCCCAGTGTGTGATGTTCCCCTCCCAGTGTCCATGTATTCTCATTGTTCAACTCCCACTTATGAGTGAGAACATGTGGTGTTTGGTATTCTGTTCCTGTATTAGTTTGCTGAGGATGACGGTTTCCAGCTTCATCCATGTCCCTGCAAAGGATATGAACTCATTCTTTTTTATGGCTGAGTACTAGTCCACGGTATATATGTGCAACATTTTCTTTATCCAGTCGATCATTGATGGGTGTTTGGACTGGTTCCATGTCTTTGCTATTGTAAATAGTGCTGCAATAAACATACGTGTGCATGTGTCTTTATAGTAGAATGATTTATAATTCTTTCAGTATATACCCAGTAATGAGATTGGTGAGTCAAATGGTGTTTCTGGTTCTAGATCCTTGAGGAATTGCCACACTGGTTGAACTAATTACACTCCCACCCAACAATGTAAAACCATTCCTATTTCTTCACAGCCTCGCCAGCATCTGTTGTTTCCTGACTTTTTAATGATCGCCATTCTAACTGGCGTGAGATGGTATCTCATTGTGGTTTTGATTTGCATTTCTCTAATGACCAGTGATGATAAGCTTTTTTTTTCATATGTCTGTTGGCCGTATAAATGTCTTCTTTTGAGAAGTGTCTGTTCATATCCTTCGCTCACTTTTTGAAGGGGTTGTTTTTTTCTTGTAAATTTAAGTTTCTTGTAGATTCTAGATATTAGACCTTTGTCAGCTGGATTGCAAAATTTTTCTCCCATTCTGTAGGTTGCTTACTCACTTTGATGATAGTTTCTTTTGCTGACCATAAGCTCTTTAGTTTAATTAGATCCAATTTGTCGATTTTGGCTTTTGTTGCAACTGCTTTTGGTATTTTAGTCATGAAGTCTTTGCCCATGCCTGTGTCCTGAATGGTATTGCCTAGGTTTTCTTCTAGGGTTCTTATGGATTTAGGTTTTACATTGAAGTCTTTAATCCATCTGGAGTAAATTTTTGTATAACGTGTAGGGAAGGGGTCCAATTTCAGTTTTCTGCATATGGCCAGCCAGTTTTGCCAGCACCATTTGTTAAATAGGGAATCCTTTCCCCATTGTTTGTTTTTGTCAGGTTTGTCAAAAATCAGATGGTTGTAGATGTGTGGTGTTATTTCTAAGGTCTCTGTTCTGTTCTGTCGGTCTATATATCTGTTTTGGTATCAGTATCATGCTGTTTTGGTTACTGTAACCAAACAAGTTTGAAGTCAGGTAGCGTGATGCCTCCAGCTTTGTTCTTTTTGCTTACGATTGCCTTGGCTATACAGGGTCTTTTTTGGTTCCATGTAAAATTTAAAGTAGTTTTTTTCCAGTTCTGTGAAGAAAGTAAATGGTAGTTTGATGGAAATAGCATTTAATCTATAAATTACTTTGGGCAGTATGGCCATTTTCAGGATATGAGTCTTCCTAACCATGATCATGGAATTTTTGTCTGTTTGTTTGTGTCCTCTCTTATTTCCTTGAGCAGTTGTTTGCAGTTCTCCAAGAAAAGATTCTTCACATTGTTAGTTGCATTCCTAAATATTTTATTCTGTTTGTAGCAACTGTGAATGGGAGTTCATTCTTGATTTGGCTCTCTGCTTGACTATTGTTGGTGTAAAGAAATGCTTGTGATTTTTGCACACTGATTTGGTATCCTGAGACATTGCTGAAGTTGCTTCTAAGTTCAAGGAGTTTTTGATCTGAGATGATGGGGTTTTCTAAATATAAAATCATGTCATCTGCTAACAGAGACAATTTGACTTCCTCTTTTCCTGTTTGAATACCTTTTATTTCTTTCTCTGGCCTGACTGCCCTGGCCAGAACTTCCAATACTATGTTGAGTAGGATTGGTGGGAGAGAGCATCCTTGTCTTATGCCGTTTTTCAAAGGGAATGCTTCTGGCTTTTGCTCATTCAGTATGATATCAGCTGTGCATCTGTCATAAATAGCTCTTATAATTTTAAGATATGTTCCATCAGTACCTAGAGTTTATTGAGTTTTTAGTATGAAGGCTTGTTGAATTTTATCAAAGGCTTTTCTATATCTATTGAGATAATCATGTGGTTTTTGTCATTGGTTCTGTTTATGTGATGGATTATGTTTATTGATTTGCATATGTTGAACCACCCTTGCATCCCAGGGATAAAGCCAACTTGATCGTGGTGGTAAGTTTTTTGATGTGCTGCTGGATTCGGTTTGCCAGTATTTTATCAAGGATTTTCACATTTTGTTCATAGGATATTGGCCTGAAGTTTTCTTTTTTGTTGTGCCTCTTCCCAGTTTTGGTATCACCATGATGCTGGTTTCATAAAATGAGTTAGGGAGGAGTCCCTCCTTTTGATTGTTTGGAATGGTTTCAGAAGGAATGATACCAGCTCCTCTTTGTATTTCTGACAGAATTCAGTTTTGAATCCATATGATCCTGGGGTCTTTTTCATTGTTACTGCGGTCTCTTCTTTTTAGAGTACTAATCCCATTTCATAAGAGTGCCTTTTTTTTTTTTTTTGAGACGGAATTTCGCTCTTGTTGCCCAGGCTGGAGTGCAATGGTGTGATCTCGGTTTACTGCAACCTCTGCCTCCTGAGTTCAAGCGATTCTCCTGTCTCAGCCTCCCAAGTAGCTGGGATTAAAGGCATGTGCCACCACGCCCAGCTAATTTTGTATTTTAAGTAGAGATGGGGTTTCTCCATGTTGGTCAGGCTGGTCTTGAACTCCCAACCGCAAGTGATCCGCCTGCCTCGGCCTCCCAAAGTACTGGGATTACAGGTGTGAGCCACCGTGCCCAGCCAAGGGCACCATTTTTATGACCTAACCATCACCCAAAGTCCTCACCTCTAAATAACATCACAGGGAATTGATTTCCACAAAAAACTTTGCAGGGGGACACAAACATTCAGTCCATAACAAACATGGTGTATCAACATTTGGTCAAACACTATTCTTGATGTTTCTGCATAGGTGATTTTGGATGAGATGAACATTTAAATTGGTGGACTTTAAGTAAAGCAGATTATGCTCCAAAATGTAGGTGGGCCTTCTCCAAACAGTTGAAGGCCTTAATAGCACAGACTGACCTCCTTTCCAGCAAAAATAAATTTTGCAACCACACTGCCTTTGGACTCAATTGCAACTCTTCCTTCAATCTTCAGGCTAACAACGTACCTGAAGATTTTGGATTTAACAAGCCTTCTCCCTCCCTCCCTCCCTCGCTCCCTCTCTCTCTCTCTCTCTCTCTTTCCATTTATATTTATATTTTCAATTATACACACACATACACGCATACACACATCCTATCAGCTCTGTTTCTTTGGAGAACCCTGATTAATACCCATACTTACTTGACACTGAGTTGGCTATCTCTTTTAACCCTCACAAGAATGTTTTCAAATAACTATTGTTCTCCCTAATCCATGGATGAAGAAAAACTAAGGGCTACAAAGGTTTACTACCTTAGTAAGAAAGAGTGACGTCAAAAGCAGAGAGCAAAGCAGTTAAGCGGCCATGGTAGAGGCTGTAGTTGTTTGCTCAAGGATCTACTGCTAGTGAGATAGAGCCAGAATTTCAACCTAAGGCTATCTAATCCCAAAAGTAGGGAAAAATATTATCTTCATCTTTGTGCAAATATAGAAACTGAATCCTATACCGAATACTACACAAAGTAAGTGACCTAAATTCGCAACCATGTTGGAAAAAGTCTGGAGGCTGGAAATGTGTGCTTTCACCTACAATATACTTAAAGTCTGACCAAAAGCCACTTTAACATATTTTGTTTCCTTTAGGATGGTATTTCCTCATAATTTACTTTTACAGTAACAATTTTATCATAAGAGAAACATGGTCTCTCTGAGCATACAGTTCAGAAAATAAAATTTTATTTCATTCAAATGTTCCTAGAGTAAACTTTTTTTTAGAACATCATTGTATTTACAGGCAAATTCTCCTCAAAGTTGACTACCCTTTCCAAATCATTAAATGTTTTCATTTTCTCACCCAATAAAAAATAAACTAGACAACTGCCTAATAGAAATATAAAAACCACCTTCAGCAATGTGTTACCTGTCAAAGTCAGACTTCAGACGCTCAAAATTTTTTAGTACTCTAATGACCTGTATCTCCTGACTGATGAAGGAAGGTGGCAACAATCCATGAATGTTCAATTGCTGTCTCTCTTCCAGGGTAAAGGCCAAGTCCTACAGAGAAAACAAAAAACAAAAAACAGAAACAAAACTCACGATAGTATTTGAGAGGAAAATAGACAGAAAGCACACATATAAAATCCAACAAGTATATGCAATAAAAATCAGAAGTCTGCATCACTAGAAGCATGGCCATGTGGCTGTGAATAAATCATGTAAGCTCTCCATATCTCAGTTTCCCTGTCTCTAGAAATTAGAATACTATAATATTTCAGAGTTATGCCACTCAAGATTATTAGGATAAAAATCAGATGATTAATGGAAGGAAACTACTTAAAAACACAAAAATGAAAGATATAATCATTATTATTGTCAGTAAATGTAAAAATAAAAAGTCACTATTAAAAGAGATTTTAAAATTATGAATGTGAGTAAGTCACTTGTACCCTGCTGTGATTCCACCTTTAGGGCAGGAAATGCCCTACATGATTCTGAGTTACCTGTTTTAACAGTCCTCTCCCAAGTTGTCGCCTTTGATTCTTACTCACTCCTAGGCATACAAAACTTCTGACCATTGCCTATACATACCATGCCCTTTTATTCTTCCATGGCACATGATCAAGATATTCTTCCCTGTTTCTCTGATCTTCATGCCTTACAAATGTCTCCTCCTCTCTAAAGCCTTAGTATATCCATTACAACTCTATTATTATATCTATGTTATCTGTTTATATGAACATTGATTGTATAAAACAAATGATAATAATGAACAATGAAACTCAAAAACATAAAAACCAAATAGATGTTATGTGTTGATACATAAACTATAATAGACATAAGATATTCACTGGCATATAATTCAAGGCACAGTAATAGCAGAGCAGTTCCT
Organism: Alouatta palliata; assembly: GCA_004027835.1. NCBI lineage: Eukaryota > Metazoa > Chordata > Mammalia > Primates > Atelidae > Alouatta > Alouatta palliata. Next base: position 35,966 of record PVKV010016295.1, read on the forward strand.
GTAGTCAAGAAAGTGATCTCATAGATTAGGATAAGGAGTTTCTCTGGAGAGGCCTCCCGTTGGAGACACTGAAGCCCAAGAGACTTCTTTGTCTAGACTGTGACTGCTGTTCCTCTGGGTCCAGGGTAAGTACACCAACATGATATGATAGTTGGTGTTGTGGTCTGAACATTTGTGTCCCCCAAAATTCATATTGAAATACTCACTCCCAAGGCTATGGCATTAGGAAGAAGGGCCTTTGGGAGGTGATTAGGTCATGAGGGCAGACCCCTCATGAACAGGATTAGTACCTTATAAGAGACCTCAGAGAGTTTTTCAGACCTTCTGTCATGTGAGGACACCGTGAGAAGACCACCGTCTACAAATCTGGAAGCAGACCCCTCACCAGACACCAAATTTGCAGTACCTTGATGATGGACCTCCTAGTCTCCAGAGCTGCAAGAAATAAATTTCTTTTGCTTATAAGCCACCCAGTTCATGGTATTCCGTCATGGCGGCCTGAAAGGACTAAGACAGTTGGCTTTGCTCATTGTGACTACTGCTATCTCTAAACAACCTGGATGGGTAAGAATGTGTTCACTAATTTTGCATTGAGTGATTCTACAGTGACTCCTCTGTCCCTGGAAGTTTCTTGCAATGACAGCAGAGTGACTCTTGAGAACTTACAAAGTGTATTACTTGGGAGAAAGGAGAAATAATTTGGTTCATTCCACAGGAAGATGACAAACCCTGACTGGTTAAGAATAAACATGTCCAACCCCAGGAAATTTGTGAAAGAGGTCAATGAATGAACAATCCTCTCTTTCTTCTAATTTTTCTCATAGATACACCCATTAATTCATGTCACAGATGGAAAAGTTTATGTTTAATTAGCCTCCTGGGTTGAGGGCCAGACTGAAGAAAGACAAATTCGTCCATTGAATGGTGCCATGATAGAGCTCACTGAGATAACTGCTAGAGCTAGCGGAGACCAATGGCTCCAGAATCTTCAGCACAAGAAGCAGCACCTTCAATTCTCATAAGGTCTCTAAGTGCTATCACTACAGCTGGTGTCTAGTTGCAAGATATTTTTCATTAGCAGCCATTCTCATAGCTGCAAAAGCCCCCACTGTTACAGATGGGCATCCTCTGGAGTTCCAATATGTGTAAATGGCAGCAGAATGACCCCTTTCTAAGAGGATAATCCAGTATGTCCAACTGTGTCTGGACCAATCACCCCTCCTGGATACCTAAATGCCAAACAGTACTATCTTTCAGACCTTTGCCCAGCAGTTCCAGCTGGCATCAGGAGACATTTGTGGTATTGCCTAAACTCTTCGCCTGCCATTTACTTTTTTACTTGTGGTTTGCGTCCGCAAACCAGAATGAAAACTCCACAGCGCTACAGAATTTTGTTTGTTATCTTCACTGCTTTCTCCCTAATGCTTACAACAGTGCCTGACGTAATTAGAACTCAGTAATTTGTTGAACATAAAATTTTAACATATTCAATAGAATATAATTTATTATAATTTATTACTAGAAAATTTAGAATTCATAGAACATTTCAAATATTCAATTTTAGAGATATTAAAAATTTTACAAATCTATTAAATTACTGCTCAAAAAACTGATTAGAATATTCATTCTGATCAAATTACTTTTAAAATTTAAAGCAACAAGAAAGAGATATTTGTATAAAAGAGTAATGTATAAAATGGAAGACAGACTTCACTTGTTAAAGATACCTGGAAAGACAACATTTAAAATAAAATGTCATGAAATAACTCCTTGGAATGAGACAAAATTATGGACAGTAATGTATTTGAAAAATAAAGAAGAGAAAACTCAATGGATTTTTCTCTAACTAGAAAGTGAAAAGGGGAAAGGAAAGCTGGTTAAAGTCTCAAAAATATACAAATATATGCAAAAAAGCAGTAAACTTCTGAGTGTTACACCTTGAAAATCTGCCCAAAAACATAATAATCAAAATATCAATATTCTGATGTCTTATTGTAAGAAGTACTAACATATGCCCTTTCATTCACTTAAAAATGGCATTTAACAACATTTATTGCTATACTTAGCCAGTGTTGTAATATAAATTTTCCAGTGGTCTCTTCTGAAACTGATTCCTAAATCTAACAGTTCTCCATCTCTTATGCCATGTAAATGACAATGCCATCTGGAAATCTTTTTATATTCTTTGATGTTTAGTAACTACAAACTCCCATACACGGTTAGGCAAATTTTCCAAGACATACTAAATTTAGTATGTCTAAATTACTTTAGTAAGTGCCAATTCAATTCTTTTAAAAACAATAGCAACAAAACATAGGGCTTAGAAATCTAGGGAATGGGGCCAGGTTAAAGTCCTAGGACTGGGGAAAAAAAATAGTCCTATGACTGGGTTCACATTCTATTACTACCCTTTGTAAGTTAAAAGAACATCAATCAATAAGTAAACTTAAATCTTAAAATCTCTGAAAAATTAAAAATAGGTATTATATGACTTCATTTAAGCCACAGTTATTTTTCATACTAACAGAGACATACTCATTAGAGATATATTTTGTAGAAATTTATAAACAGGTCATTTATGTCTAAAGTTTAAAGTAAAATGTTTCAAAGAATTTTTACCTTAGCATTATCCTGCAGGGCCTATCCAACAAAAGATAATGAATCCAAATTATACATGCAGGTTCTAACTTTCATGTGATTTCTACCAAGTCTTTCATGTAGTTGAAAATATTAGACATCTATCTATCTATCTGTATAAGGTTTCCAGACCACCTGTACTTCTAATTCTCTAAAAGCATCCGCATATATGCTAAGTTCGACCCTGGTTTTTCTCCTTTTTTGTCTACCCTTTCTTTTCTCTATTCCTTAAAAAACCTTTGGACTAGATCCCTAGACAGCAGAATGGTACATTGTTTCACTGCTGAGGGCAGCAAACAGGACAACTATTCTTGTGGATTGTGCTAATTAACCTATGTATATCTTCTTGAGAAAACTGAGACTATCAAGCAGCAATGAAAATTCCTGACATGACAAAGGACTTGTATTAGAAACACACTTGCAGGGAGCAAGCATAACTGAGAAAGAAACTTTGTCCTGAGTAATTTATCAGAAACTATTACCATAAAAACAGAACAAATATATTCTGTAGTCTGCACTAACCAATGAATGACTTTCTTTTTTCCCTGAATAATTACTAAAAGTAAATCAAGCTGAATTGCAAAACAAACAAACAAAAAACAAAAAAAGGGGTTGGAACTTTATCTTATTCACAAAGATCCTTAAGACAGTTAATCTATACATGTATGAAAATTCATTATGGTAAGAGAGCTTATAATTTACATGTTTGAGGCTTATGATCAAATTAGGGCAGAGACAGTGTGTGTGTTCTGCTTAATGAGTATAATCTCTAGTGTCTAGAATAATACCTGTGTGGTATTATTCTTTATAGGCAATCAACAAAAATGTGTTGGATTAACTAACTGATGATTAATCAATTATACTTGTCATAGTACATTTTGTAGAGGACAAAGCAGAAAAGTGAATAAGGAAGTTTAAAAATAGTAGAGAAGCAAAATGGAAAGTAATAATTGCAAATAATTTGAAACAACAAAAGTCCTTCAACTGGTAAATGGATAAAACTCAGGTATATCCATACATTGAAATATTATCCAAAAATAAAAAGAAACAAACTATTGATACACAAAACACAGATTCATCTTAAATGCATTATGTTAAGTGAAAGAAGCCAGACTCAAAAGGCTACATGTTGTATGATTCCATTTATATGATGTTCCGAAAAAGTAAAATTATATGGATAGAAAAAGATCAGTAGTTTCCAGGGACTGGTAGTGGAAAGAAGGGTTTGACTTCAAACAGGAAGCAAAAGGAAAATGTTTTTAGGTGATAGAAACATTCTTTACTGTGGTGTTGGTTACACAACATTGTATGTTTGTCAAAACTTGTAGAACTGTACATCAAAAAGTAAATTTCCTTATACTGAATTTTATTAGGCTCTGTAGAGTCAATTTGGTAACTAATATTCTCTTTACTTAAAAAAGAAACATAATTACGATGACTAAAAATTGTTTAGTAAATTAGTGACATATTTGAATTCCAAATTAAAAAATTTTTTTTTTTTTGAGACGAGGTCTCACTCTGTCACCCATGTTGGGGTGCAGTGACTCAGTTCAGCTCACCGCAACCTCCACCTCCCAGGCTCAAGTGATTCTCCTGCCTCAGTCTCCCAAGTAGCTAAGACCACAGGTACATGCCACCATGCTCAGTTAATTGTTTTTGTATTTTTTGGTAAAGACTGGGTTCACCATGTTCTCCAGACTGGTCTCGAACTCCTGAGCTCAAGGGATCTGCTTGTCTTGACCTCCCAAAGTGCTAGGATTACTACACAATAAATTAGATAAAGAATATTTTAGGCAGGGCACAGTGGCTCACACATTCAGCCTAAAATATTCTTTATTCAATTTTATTGTCTTTGAATACTTTATCAAAAATTTTTCATAATTTATTTCAAATGAATTATTGGTATTTTATTAATGTGACTTTGCAAATAATATAGATTTATCTTAAAATTATTTCTTCATATCAAAAAAGTTTTAGAATTAATTTTAATACTAATTTGGGGGAGAAATTATATACGAAGAGTACAGAAGGAGGACCCATTATATTTTTATTATTTATTATTCTGAAATAAAGAGATAAAATTGGGCTTGTTTTAAGTGTTATAGTTTCAATTTATTACATACACATTAAGAGAAGTGGTACTAATTTGCACTGAACACATTCTCCTGAAGGGTTCCTTCCTCCAAGGCTTTTATAGTGCCAAAAATTGTTCTTTGGAAATGATTATTTTAAACTTCTAATTGACAATATAGATAACAATTTCTAGAATTAGCTGGGCACAATGGCTGACAGCTATAATCCTAGCACATTGGGAGTCTAAGGCAGGAGGATGGCTTGAGCCCAGGAGTTCCAGACCAGCCTGGACAACACAGGGAGACACTAGCTCCACAAAAAATAAAAATAAATGAGCCAGGCTTGGTGGTGCATGCCTGTGATCCCAACTACTCAAGAGGCTGAGGTGGGAAGATTGTTGATCTCGGGAGATTGAGGTTGCAATGAGCCAAGATCGTACAACTTGCAGTCCAGCCTGGGTGACAGAGTGAGACCCAGTCTTGGAAAAAAAGAACAAACTAAAAACAATTATTTCCCTGGTGGTATCCAACCTTATTTTTCCCAAAAAAAATCAGCCAGATGATATACGTATTTCCAAAGTAAAGTTTATATCAGTAAATAATCATATAAAAATAATTACTTTGAATGCATTTAACTATACAAATTCTTTAATATATTGTTGGTCTTAAATTATTGGTTTCTGTCCCTTAAAGAAGACCAACAATATATTAAACACAGCTTCTTTACAAAAAAAATCATTTAGTTTCATTGCATAGCAATGAATTTTTACTTATATGTGATATAAAGTAATTTTAACCTGGTAGAGTAATAATTACAACAACATATCTAAAATATATTCAGCTAAGTCTTGGCCTTCGATACCCTAAAATTTACAGAAAAATATCATCACTTTACAATACCCCAAAATTATTTACATTTAATTACCAATTAATTTACACATGAAGTTGCAAATGTCTGTTTCTTCCCGTGTCCTTTGCCTATTCCTGAATAATGATCTCCTTCAAGGTATGATTCTATCATAGAATGTCCCATACTTCATTGTTTCTGCTTACCTGCTGTTTTACCCAGGTCTGGAAGATAGACACTATGCTATTCATATTTGTATGACAGCACCTAGTACAATGTCGGGATGGAGCAGGGCCTCAACAAATCTTAAATAAACAAATAAATGCATAAATATATTAATCTGAAACAACTTTTCAGTTCTCTGTGGATCAGTTCTGTGTAGTTCTATTTTGAATAACCAAATCATCAATTCAAATTTCACATGAAGATTTATTTATGCAATAGTACAAACAGTGCTACTTTAAAATCTCCCAAATAATAATTAAGTTTTCCACATATATGTTAGGAAATCATTTAATTTACTAATCCATTATTAACAGGTTTTTTCACTGACTTTAAACCAGGCATTCAAGATCAACTTTGGTTTGACCAAAATATATATCTACATATCAGAATAAGTGCCAGAATTTATGGGGATTCTTTTTAAGTACTTTCATCTTGACCAGGTTTCTCAATCTTGGCACTAGCGACATTTTAGGACCAACAATTACTTGTTGTAGGTAGCTATTCAGTAGATTTTTGGTATTTAATACATTGCAATAATCCATACACTAGAAATTTAGATGCATACTTAACCAACAAATATGACTGAATAGCAACATAAGGCTAAAGGACATACCATTTGTCAAGTGTGAGTCACAAGTAGATATTACTTAACACTTGATTTTAAGAAAATATTTAAGGCGTTAAGGGTTAAATGGAGATTTGTTCCAATTTTTGCATCTACTAAATAAGGCTAATCAACTATTTATTGAACACATAGTATATGTTATGTGTGTTTCATTGGGTTGTTGGGAAGAAAAAAACGCATTTTCTCATCCTGTGTAAATTTTAAAGTGTTATTAATACCTATGTTACTAATAATAAGTTTAAAAATAAAGTCACTAATATGCATATGCTCAGTGAATAGTGACTTTCATTCTTTACATTCCAGTACTGTCTGAAAGCCTCTGAGTTTAAGAACAGTTTTCAGAGACCTAGGTCAGTGCTTTTGGTGAAGAATCAATTTAGCTCCCTATCAGACGTTTTTAACCTAAGGTTCACAGACCTAATCACAGATCCTCAAGGCATGGATGAGTAATTAAGGAGGCCTAAATATGGACATCTTTTTCACGAACTCTATGAGATTTAGTATTTTCTTCCATTTTAAATGAAATCAACAAGAGACATATTAATAGTAGTTCCTGGCCAGGCACAGTGACTCACACCTATAATCCCAGCATTTGAGAGGCCAAGGAGGAAGGATCACTTGAGCCCAGGAGTTCAAGACCAGCCCGGGCAACACAGTGAGATCCCCCCCGCCCCGCCGAACCATCTCTACATGCACCTGTAGTCCCACCTAATTAGGAGGCAGAGGTGGGAGGATCTCTTTGGCCCTGGAAGTCAAAGCTGCAGTGATCCAAGATCATGCCACTGCACTTCAGGCTAGGTGACAGAGTGAGCGCTTCAGGCTAGGTGACAGAGTGAGACCTGTCTCAAAAGAAAATAAAAATAAATAAATAAATAAATAAATAAATAAATAAATAAATATATATATATATAGTAGTTTTGGTGTCTTTGTCATAACAGAAATAACAAATATTTTAATGTCATGTTACATCTGTGGCATATATCTTGAAATAGCATTCATGTTCTTCATTACTTTGAAATTGCTGTAGCTTTAGATCTGCAATAAGGTTTAGTTTTGTTTCGCTTTGTTTAGAGACAGTCTATTGCTGAGGATAGAGAGTAATAGTATAATCATAGCTCGCTGCAGCCTTGAATTCCTGAACTCAAGCAATGCTCTTGCCTTAGCTTCCTAAGTAGCTGGGAATATAGACATACACCACTATAGGCCTACACCACCACATCTGGCTTTTTTTTTTTTTTTTTTTTGAGACAGGGTCTCACGGTGTTGCCCTGACTGATCTCAAATTCCTGTCCTCTGGCCTCAAGCAATCTTCCTCTTTCAGCTTCCCAAAGTGCTGAGATTACAGGCATGAGCCACTGTGCCTGACAAACTTTAATAACATGAACAGCACACGAACTAGTCATGCAGACAACCTTCATACTGATCTCTTTAAGAAATAAAACTTTACTTTAAATTGCCCATATTTAAATATAGTATCTTGCTATATAAGTCTTCAATAAAGAGGAATATATCTTACAATACATATTTGTAAGATATACTTAATTTGTCAATATTTTGATATCTATATTTAATTACAAATTGTTTTCTTTGTAATTCTATGTATATATTTATTTAAAATTATTGCTTGAAGGAGTCCACAGACTTTATCAACTTTCCAACTTTTGTCTCTTCGGCACAAAATATGTTAAGGACTCTTGCAGAGAATTACGCTTCAATTTCTTAAGGGATATATACCTCAGACATGACATTCCCAGAAACACCACAAGATGGCTTTCTTGCTTCAGATCCTCTGTGGAGGTTTTCAGAAATGTTTTCTCTCTCATTTTACAGTTGCTTTATGGAAGGTCAGTTTTCCTAAGAAACTGAACCTTCATATATATGAAGAGATTTATTATGAGAGAAATACTGTAATTGGCCTACATGATTATGGAGGCTGACAAGTCCAACGACCTGCTGCCAGCAAGCTAGAGACCCAAGAGAGCCAATGGTAATGGTGTAGATCCAGTCTGAAAGCCAGGACGTTCAAGACCCAGGAAAAGCCCACATTTTAGTTGGAGTCTAAAGGCAGGAAAATATTGATGTCCCAGCTTCAGGACAGTCAAGCAGGAGAAATTCCCTATTATTCAGCTTTTTTGGTCCTTCAACTGATTGGATGAAGCCTACTCACATTAGGGAGGGCAATCTGCTTTACTCAATTCAAATGTTTATCTCATCCAGAAACACCCTCACTGACACTATAAGAGTAATGTTTGGGGCCGGGCACGGTGGCTCACGCCTGTAATCCCAGCACTTTGGGAGGCCGAGGCGGGTGGATCACGAGGTCAAGAGATCGAGACAATCCTGGTCAACATGGTGAAACCCCATCTCTACTAAAAATACAAAAATTAGCCGGGCATGGTGGCACGTGCCTGTAGTCCCAGCTACTCGGGAGGCTGAGGCAGGAGAATTGCTTGAACCCAGGAGGCGGAGGTTGCGGTGAGCCGAGATCGCGCCATTGCACTCCAGCCTGGGTAACAAGAGCTAAACTCCATCTTAAAAAAAAAAAAGTAATGTTTGAACAAATGGCTGTGTACCCCATGGCTTAAGCAAGTTGACAGATAAAATTAATCATCACGTTCACAGATATCGTTGAGTGAATGTTTACAATGCATACATTGTAATAGTAGTGCCTACTACTCCAATGAAACAGTGGCTTGTTAGGTATGGTTAATAGTCTCATGACGCTTATGATATAAAGAGCTTAACAGGATATTACATGAAAAGCTACACAAATAACTATAGCAATTGTGATAAGTATAGGGAAAAGGAAAAAAAACTTAAGATAATTGAGGCAGTTAAAAAAGAAAGAGTTCACTGAGGAGTAATGTCAAAATGCAATCTGAAGGATGACTAGAAAGAGTAGCAGTTGACCAGGTGAAAAGTTGGGGGTAGGTGGAAAGGAAACAGCATGGACATAAAGCCTAATGCATAAAAGCTTAGCTTCCTAGGGAAAGGAGAGGGAAGGAAACTGCACTCACTGTGAGAAAATGACAAAATATGAGCACTAGAAAGGCAGGTAGAAACCTGAGCAAGTTCTAGTTAACCAGGTAAGAAGTTTCAAACACTATCCTAAGAGTAATGGGAAGCCCAGCACCTTTCCTGACTATTTATTCCAGTTCATAAAAATGTTGTGAGTGAGTTTAGCAATAGTCAACCTGCAATGTTTATCATTCACCGTATTAAGGAACCAACACACTAAGGTTAGCTCAGATTTAAAAAAAAAAACAAAAGGTGGTGGGTAGAACAATTCTTCAGAACCAGTTTCAGACTACCAGGGGAATCATAGATTGTTCAACCTCATATCATGATTCTCAATCTGTTTTCAGTGTCTCTATAAAATTCAAATACATACTCCCACCTGAAACATTTTTCTTTATAACATTATTTTCTATCTACCACACTAAGAGCATATCTGATTTATGCCCTGTAGAAATAACATTTTAACTGATGAAAATTAACTTAAAAAATACCTCATACAATATCTCTAGTATATAATGAAAACACTGGTTACTGGCGACACTAGTTGCCTCCAGGAAGGGGAACCAGCTAGCCCAGACACAGAAGTGGCAGACAAACTTTTCACATTTTTATATCTTCTTATTTTTATACAATGAATCTATAAGACTATTTTTAAAATATTAAGAACCATTCCTCTCAATCTCCAAGAATATTATATTCCTATTTAATATTTACATTTATTACATCTCAATCCTTTTGTTTCTGGTAGTTCTGGCTATGGTAGAGACTGTTAATTGCCTACCACAAAATCTATTTCCCTCTTCCTTCCCAGGAACAGAATACTAATATTATTTGGGGTGGCAATGCATTAAATAAAAGACATTTCCTGACTCCCCTGTAGTTATACATGGCCATATGATGGAGTTCTGAACAATAAGTGGAAGTATGATGTGGGATGTGGGGAAGGCTACTTTAAAAGAGGGGACTCCATTGAAAAGCACGCCTTCTTGTAATTCTCTCATTTCTTCCAGCAGCCATCTTGGATTGCGTAGGTGGTTTTTTTTTTTTCAGATGGAGTCTTGCTCTGTCATACAGGCTGGCGTGTAGTGGTGCAATCTAGGCTCACTGCAACCTTTACCTCCTGAATTCAAACAAGTCCGCTGTCTCAGCCTCCCAAGTAGGAGAGACAAGGTTTCACCACATTGGCCAAGCTGTCCTCGAACTCCTGACTTCAAGTGATCTGCCTGCCTTGGCCTCCCAAACTGCTGGGATTACAGGCATGAGCCACAGTGCCCGGCCTGTAGGTGGTATATTTACACCTACATACTCAGGACCATGAAGTGATTCTGAAGATGACAGCACAGAAATAGAGAAGCCTATGTTTCTGACGACTTTGTGGACCCACCAAACAGCTTATTTTAATTAAGCTGTATCTTAGTTAACTCACTGTTATTTTGTTTCTTTGTTATATGTAGGAAAACCTAATCCTAAATGATATACTGGTTATCCTTATACTCATTAAGGAAAAGAGATTCTCTAACACACATTCAACAGCATATAAAAGAGGTTATTATGCATTTAACCCACAAGGCAGGATGTTAACTACAGCAGTATCTGCAAGGTAAAACAGAATGTTACTTCAAAAATTATCCCTATTTCATCCATTCAACAAATTATTATAAAATACCTACTACATTCTAGTCCCTAAGAGCAACTGTGTTGAAAGATAAATCTATAATGCAAACCAGTATAACACTCCTTCCCACATCCACAAAGAAATTTTTCTTTTTCTTTTTTTTTTTTTTTTTAAGGAGCAGAGACTTTAATAGGCAAGAAAGAAACGGGGGAAGAAAGAAAGAAAGAAGCTCCCCTGTACAGAGACAGGGAGGGGGCCCCAAAGCCAAAAGAGGGAACCCAAAAGAAATTTTGAACCTCATAATTTCTGTACAGTGTATTTTCTCTTTCACAGCACAAAGAAGGGCAGAAATAAGGTATGTAGAGATCAAAAAGGCAAAACTTTTTTCTAAACCCTTAAAACACAGAAATTTTATAAATTATGTATAGAGTGTTTATCTTACATGAATCATTTCCACAATAATCTTTATTATTAATATTGATTTATATACCAAATATGTACCCAGTAAAATGGGGAAAATTTTGAGTATACATTTTAGAGCCAATTCCCTGATATTTTTCTTTTCTGAACTTAAAATCAAGTTAGACTGAGTTTCACACATTCATACCTTAAAAATAACAACCTGAGGGTCTGGTTCTGTGCAAAATGGTGGCTACAGTATACTTTGTCTCTCCCGCTGAATCCAACAACTGAATGAAGAAGATTAGAATCTAAAGTATCACAAAACCAGATAAAGTTTCCTGGCATTTTTTTCCTCCAATATAGCCTGGCCTTTTTTTCTCTCCCTGCTGTAGTCAACTGGCCTTGACTCAAAAGTAGCAGAAAAGCTGGCAGTGCAACTGATTGTGTGCAAAGAGTGCCAAGAAAAGCCTAATCTTTCTGGTCCAAGAATCAGAAAGGGGATCCTGGAAGGTCAGACGAGGAAGAAAGAACATCCAGTATTCTTTCCCATGCTCTCTAGTCCCAACTCCCAGGTAATCCCACAGGGATGTCAGAAGTAATAACCAAGACAGATGCCTAAAATTCTAAAGTAAGGGAATCATTCTTTTTACGAGAGGATATAAAGCTGGTCTCAAGATCTTGGGTCAAATGCCTGTTGCACCTTTCTCTCCCTGTCTTCCAATCACATGGCCTCAGATGCAAATACATCTGAAGGAAATACACAGCAGGGCAGGAAAACAAAGGCCCAGTTTTCTGGCCAGAGGACTGGAAAGAGGGTCCTCATGGAAACAGAAAGTATCAGAGAGATGACAGAAGAAGGGAACTCATGAGAGCAATCCCATAAAGTTGTATATGAACTTCTACACTCATCTTTGAGCTAAATGTGCACAGATCTGACCTTAAACAGTATACCAAAGGTTTTGAGAAGTAAACTATGGAGTAGACTACTGCATAAATCCCACACTAACCAATGGGTTGTACACATAGTGGACAAATCCAAATAAGCAGACTTTGAAAACCAAATTGATACCAGAACCACAGGCCACAGGTAGGTCCAACTTGCAAAATTACCTAACCAGGCTGAGTGACCACTAAAGCTAAAAGGAACAGTATTCCCCTTAAGATTTAACCAACAGCTAGAATCTCATAATATGCAAATGTCCAGAATAGATTAAAAAATTACTCAATATAGAAAGAAACAGGAAAACATTAACTTGGAAAATAAAAGACAAATAACCAAACACCAATTCTGAGATGACAGACCTTGAAATTTCTGTACAATGTAGAGACTTAAAATCACTTATTATAACCATGCCTAAAAACATAAAGGCAAAGTCTTTTTGACTAAATGGAAAGAAAGTATTGGCCAAGAAATAAAAGCTATACCAAATGGAAATTTTTTAGAACTGAAAAACACGTTAATTACAATAAAATATTTATTGGATGGGTTCAGGAACAGAATTGAGATGAGAGTAGAAAGTGTCAGTGAACTTAAAGCTGAATCATTAGAAATAAACCAGCTTGAAAAATAAAGAGAAAACAAGTCCTTAAAAAAGCAGGCCTTTTGATACTATTATATAGTTACCTGAGGCTCAGAGCCTAAGGACAATATCAAAAGGTCTAACATTTGTTTCATCAGAGTCCCAGAAAGAGAGGAGAAAGAAAAAAAATTTTGGAGAAATAATGGCTGAAAACATATCAAATTTGGTAAAAGACATATACTTACAGAATCAAGAAGCTCAGCAAACCCCAAGAAGATAAACCCAAAACCTCCAAACCCAGAAACATTATATGTAAAATCTGAAAGCCAAAAACAAAATACCATTAAAACATCCAGAGAAAATCAACGTATTGTAAACACATAACAACTTGAATGACGGCAGATTTCTTATCAGGAAAAAGGGCAAGAGGAAGAGAAAAGGCTTTTCTTAGGTCTTAAAGGGAAAGAACTGTCAACTCATTATTGTGTAACTACTGAAAATAACCTTCACAAATGAAGGTAAAATAAATTCTCAGGGGAAGAAAAACTAAGACAATTGGTTTCTGGCAAATCTGCTCTAAAAAAATGTTACGGGACATTCTTTAAATGGAAGCGAAATGATACCCCAAAACAAACATAGAACATGAGGAATGAAAGAAGAGCAATAGAAATAGTAACTATCTGGATAACTACAATAGATTATCCTTTCCCTCTTAAACTCTTTAAAATATGTGTGACAGTTAAAAACAAAAGTTAGGGCCAGGCACAGTGGCCCAAGTCTGTAATCCCAGCACTTTGGGAGACTGAGGTAGGCAGACACCTTGAACTCAGGGGTTTGACACCAGTCAGGGTAACATGATGAAATCATGTCTCTACAAAAAATACAAAAATTAGCCAGGAGCGGTGGCATGTGCCTGTAGTCTCAGATGCTCAAGAGGCTGAGGTAGGAGGATTGCTTGAGCCGAGGAGGTCAAGGCTGCAGTGAGCCATGTTACCACTGCACTCCAGCCTGGATGACAAAGCAAGACACCATCTCAAAAAAATAAATAAAAAATAAATAAAAGTTATAGGCCACACCTATAATACAAGCACTTTGGAAGGCCATAGTGGGAGGATTGCTTGAGCCCAGGAGTTTGAGACCTGCCTGGGCAACATGGCAAAATGCCATTTCTACAAAAAAAAAAATACAAAAATTAGCCAGGCATGATGGTGTGCACCTAGAGTTCCAGCTACTCAAGAGGATAGACTGAGTCTAGGTGGTTGTGCCATTGCACTCCAGCCTGGATAACAGAGCAAGACCCTACCACAAAAAAGAAGTTATAAACATTACATTATTATTCTAAAAATATTTATGTAATACATATATAAAGATATAAGAAAATATAATACACATAACTACAACATAAATAGAGGAAAGTAATGAGACATATATAATGGTAAGATTTCTATATTTCAATTGAAGTGGTAAAATTTTAACTATAAGTTGACTGTGGAAAGTTCAGTATGTGTATCAAAATCACCAGAAAAAGTACTAAAAACAAGCTATACAAAGAAATAGTGTCAAAAACTCACTGAATAAATCAAAATGGAATAATAAAAATATTTAAGTAGGCCAGGCATCATGCCTGTAATCCCAGCACTTTGGAAGGCTGAGGCAGGCGGATCACAAGGTCAGGAGTTTGAGACGAGCCTGACCAACATGGTGAAACCCCATCTCTGCTAAAAATACAAAAATTAGCTGGGTGTGGTGGCACGTGCCTGTAATCCAGGCTATTCAGGAGACTGAGGCAGAGAATAGCTTGAACTCAGGAGGCAGAGGTTTCAGTGTGCTGAGATCATGCCACTGAACTCCAGCCTGGGTGATAGAGCAAGACTCAGTCTCAATCAAAAAAAAAATTAAGCAATAAAAAATTAGGTTGGAAAGAAGAAATAGCAGAATGCAAAGGAAACAGACACCTTTGCTAGAAATCTGTTTAATTCTCTGTGTATCAATAATTACATTAAATGTAAATGGTCTAAACACACAAATCAAAAGACAGAGATTGTCAGAATTGGCAATGGCTACAAGCAAATCTGACTAATTAGATCATTACTGCTTCTCACCTACATGTTCCTATTAAAGTCTGGGAAATGTCAACTAAACAAAGCAAAGGAAAATCCTATATCATGAAATTTTACCTCAATTACATAACTATATATTTTTTTTTTCTTTTTTGTATATATACTTTTTATTGCATTTTAGGTTTGGGGGTACATGTGAAGAACATGCAAGATTGTTACATAGGTACACACATGGCAGTGTGATTTGCTGCCTTCCTCCCCATCACCTGTATCTGTTATTTCTCCCCATGCTATCCCTCCCCAACTCCCCACCCCCTGCTGTCCCTCCCCTTTTTCCCCCCAACAGA
>PVKV010016296.1:0-12720 GCA_004027835.1 Alouatta palliata
AAAAAAAAAAAAGATGGAGTCTCATTCTGTTGCCCAGGCTGGAGTGCAGTGGCATAATCTTGGCCCACTGTAACCTCTGCCTCCCAGGTTCAAGCAATTCTCCTGCCTCAGCCTCCCGAGTACCTGGGATTACCGGCCTGCGCCACCATGCTTGGCTAATTTTTGTATTTTTAGCAAAGACAGGGTTTCACTATGTTGGCCAGGTTGGTGTCGAACACCTGACCTCAAGTGACCCGCCCACCTTCGCCTCCCAAAGTGCTGTTATTACAGGAGTGAGCCACTGTGCCCGGCCACACACACACTTTTAATAAATCGACTAAAAAGCAAACAATCTAGCTTGTACAAATGTGGCTTGAAAGATGGCTTCCATAGACCACAGAGATGGGGACATGAAAACAGAGTTGACAACAGGGTAAAGAAGGGCAGCAGAGTCACGTCTGCAAACTCTTGTCGAGACGTATTAGTACTGAGTTGACTAATACGTCTCGACAAGAGTTTGCAGACGTGACTCTGCTGCCCTTCTTTTTCCTGTTCCTTATGCCAGGGAACACAAGACATATATATGCACACCGAGTTTAATAAGGTTATCACTTATTATAGGAAAATACTACCTTTAAACTGAAAACCTGCATTCTCATAAAGTGTACAGATCTGGTTAGCACTGAAGCAAAGGTCCGTCCAGTGTTTACTGAATGAAATACTGATTGGGAAGGACAAGAGTGGCTGAGCGTTGTCACAAACTGCATGATTTTGCTTCTTCATAGGTGTTTTGAGGTTATTTTATGAGCTCCAATAAGCCATGGAAAACAAACACTGACATCCCTTTATACCAGTTGGGAAACCACAAGTAACATTTACTTCGGGGACACCAAGACTCAAATCAAGAGGGCTTTTCAGACTCTCTTAATCAGTGTTAAAAATGAAGTAACAGTATCAGTGTGCAGACAGGCCAACAAGCCCAGATATCGCTGCTCTGTCACAGATGCAGCAGACGGCTATTATAACACTTTTGTTTTTTCAGGGAGAACGCTATCCATAATTTCACTACACTATTTTAGTAGTAAAGACAGAAAACAAACATCTCATCTGTTAAAAATAAAACTTTAACTACAGTAGAAAATCCATGAGTTTAAAGTACAAAATATCCTCCAACGTGGGGGTCTGAGGTTTTGAGAAGTTGAAACTTATCTCCCCCTACATTAACCATCTTCCCACATGATTTCCTATTCTCAAAAGACAATTTTTGAGATGGTGGCTAACATCTGTAATCCCAGTACTTTGGGAGGCCAAGGCAGGCGGATCACAAGGTCAGGAGTTTGAGACCAGCCTGGCCAACATGGTGAAACCCCATCTCTACTAAAGATACAACAACTTTAGTCGGGCATGGTGGCGTGTGCCTGTGATCCCAGCTACTTGGAGGCTAAGGCAGGAAAACTGCTTGAACCCAGGAGGAAGAGGTTGCAGTGAGCTGAGATCACGCCACTGCATTCCAGCCTGGGCGACAGGGCAAGACTCTATCTAAAATAAAAATAAAAAGACAATCTTCTGGAGTAGCTGGGACTACAGGCACATGCCACCATGCCCAGCTAGTTTTTTATTTCTTGTAGAGATGGGATCTTGCTATATTGCCCAGATTGGCCTGGCCTCAAGTGATCCTCCTGCCTTGGCCTCCTGAAGGGCTGCAATTTCAAGTGTGAGCCACCACACCCAGCCCAGAAAACAGTTCATCTTAGAAGAATCTAAAGTGTGCTGCAATGAAAAATGAAAGACTAATGATGCATCAGCTGATCTGATCATTTGATTAACACCTTAATTAGAGACTTTACATACTCCATTATTAAGGTTATTGTTTATAATGAGAATATCTGAGTTAAATAAGTTTTTCATAAAGATTCTGATTGAGCAACAAACCAAGATATGAGTCTTGTTGTTTGTTTTGAGACACAGTCTTGCTTTGTTACCTAGGCTGGAGTGCAATGGCACAACCTTGGCTCACTGCAACCTCTGCCTCCCAGGTTCAAGCAATTCTCCTGCCTCAGCCTCCCAAGCAGCTGGGATTACAGGCATGTGCCACCACACCTGGATGATTTTTTTGTGTGTTTTTAGTAGAGATGGGGTTTTGTCATGTTGGCCAGCCTGGTCTCAAACTCCTGATCTCAGGCAATCCACCCACCTCGGCCTCCCAAACTGTTGGGATTACAGGCGTGAGCCACCTTGCCCAGCCTTGATATGTGTGTGTCTTGTTTTAGTCTTCTTTCTCAGCTAAAAATTTAATCGTTACATTGCATTTTAGCATTTTTTTTACTTGATAGCAAGAACTATATTCGTTCTGGAATCATGTGGTCCATGGCTTTTCATGAGAAATCAGGACAGCTGTAGCATGCCACCAAAACTAAGGAAACAGAAAGGAAAGACAAGGATGGGAGCTAGGAATGAATATCCCATATAGGGTACAGAGAAATGCCCAGGGGCTTCGAGTAGCTGCTCTATGAGAACAGCAGAAAGACACAATGAAAAGCAGCTTCAACTCGTACTTGATTAAAGTCTGGATCTTTTTCTCCATCTGGTTTAGCTTCTTCCTTGTCCTCCTCTGTTTCAGAACTACTCACGTTCAGCTCTGGAGCCGAATCCTTCATCACCTAAATGTGCCAGGACAACAAAGAGAAGTAGGTCAGACCCTAGGAAGGCATGCTATGGAGGATGTGGGGGCTGGGACAGGCAACCTTTATCAAGGGGAGGAACACTTTTATCATGGTAGGACTATAGACTGGAGAGTGGATGAAGAATCAAGCCTTCTTGGTTTTCAATGCTCTTTTAACGTGTTAGTTTTTTACCCTATGACTTATTCTTGTAGTATTTAATGTGCTCACCATACATTTAAGAGGTCTCTGCAGAGCAGCTATTATTATCAGGCTTGTACAATGATGTTACTTCACAGAAGTTCGAAGGTGCCTGACACCTTCCCGAGCATACTGATTGCCAAGCCTTTTCAAGTTCTCAAACTATTGAGGTGGCAGGAGTCATATGCTCTTTAAGAATTGAGAAAATGAAAGACAGAAGTGCTCCCTTGCAGAACACTATGAAATACTGCTATTAAACTGAACAATGAAACCATAGCTAAATTGGATAGCATTTTATACTAGAGAACAAAAGATTTAAGAAAATTCTAGAGGGAGAAACAGAGACATTTATACTCATTAACTTCATTTTCTCAGCAAATTAGGAAATGAAGGCCTTAGTTTATTTAACTTGCAAAGCAGAACACTCGGGTTCCAGAGCATAATTTGTAAGTTACTCTTCTAAACGATGTGTTTGAAAACCAACATCAAATTAAATGTATTCCATTTTGTCTTTAATCCCAAACCATGGAATTAAATTATTAAGCTATCTAGAGATCTGGGTCAGGATCTACCCAAGAGCCATCCCTAATATAATAAAAGTGCTTGGAAATCCAATCCAAGCAAGTATTAACACCTCTACTTCCCAAACACATCCAGTTGATTTCACCTACAGTTCAAGAGGCTCTAACTGGCCTCTCTTATTCCTGTTATGCCCTCACAGAAATTCCAAAGACTACAGCCAGGGTGATTTCTTTTAAACTATAAATCAGGTCATATCATGGCCTTGCTTGAAACTCTCCAGGGGCTTACAGCTACACTGGGAATAAAACCAAATCCTTGGTATGATGTATAAAACCTAATAGAGTATGGGTCGCTCATTCCATATCATGATGCCTTCTTGGAATAAACTTTATTCTAGACCAGCAATAGCCACACTAGAGTAACCATTAGCCACATATAGCTATTTAACTTCAAATCAACTAAAACTAAATTCTTCAGTCACACTAGCTACGTAAAATGCTCCACAGCCACATATGGCCAGTGACTACGGCAGTGTGCAGCACAGATGCAGAACCTAGAATCTGTTCATTGCCACGGAAAGCTCTATTGGACAACACTGTTGCAGACGCAATGGTTTTCACTCTGCAGCATACGCACAATAGGCTTATCCTTTTGACCTTTGCATTCTTCGCCTGGAATACACTTCTCAGGCTGCATCCCTGACACTTAGGGCTTAGGTAAAAACAACTTCTTCTCCAAGACACCTCTCCTGTTCCCCTATCTAACACTAACTTCCACTTTACCCTGCTAAATTTCCTTCAAAACAATCATTTCTGTGTGAAATCATGTGAATTTATAGTTTATTCCTGAGATACCTATAATTTTGAGAGCAAGTATTATACCTGCCTTCTTTATCACTGTTACCTCCAGCACTGGGACCATTCCTGGTACACAGCTGACATTCAACAAATATCTATGTATCAATTAATAGCAGACTAAATTCTCATATGATCACATAACTGTTCATTTTCAATTGCTGTCCAATTTCAATTTTGATGCCAAACCATTCTGAAGGAACAAAAATGTAGTCCTAGGCAGACCCTCAGCAAATACAAGAGCAAATCAAGTCAGAGCATGCTTGATCATCACTAGACATTGCCACAAGAGGGACCAGTACCTTTTTATTATCCACAACTTTATGGACATAGATGGTGGCTTGAGTGTACTCGCGCAGGTCCCTCTGCTGCTGACACAGTAAGCCTTCTCTGCATTCTGGACAGAGTTCTTTGGAAAAAACAAAAAGGGAAAACAGAAGTGGCTGAGGAATCATTGTTAAAGAATCAAAGATCTAAGAACATGTATCTTCTAATCTTGTGGCTAATTAAAAAAAAAAAGAAAAAAGAGAAAAACACATATCAAAGTTACTAGTGTATATTCATTAAACTCTTAGTAACATTTTCTTTTTTTGAGACAAGGTCTTGGTGTATCACCCAGGCTGGGGTGTAGTGGTGTAATCATAGCCCACTGTAGCCTCAAACTTCTGGGCTCAAGCTGTCCTACTGACTCAGCCTCCCAGCAAGTAGCTCAGACTACAGATGTGTGCTACATTTTTATTATTTTGTAGAGATGGGGTCTTGCTCAGGCTGGTCTCAAACTCCTGGCCTTAAGCAATTCTTCCACCTCCGTCTCTCAAAGTATTAGGATTATAGGTATGAGCTAGTGTGGTGGCCCAAACTATTAATAATATTTTCAATTAACTGTTATATTCTATTACATGCAAATGATAAGGAAATCAATTTACTGTCCATAAATAAACATACAAATAATGAGATGATTATAATGAGAGTTTCCACCTAGCGAGTTTGGACCACCACATGATTTTTAACTTTAAAGCAGACAACACTGACATACCTTTCTTCTTAAAATGGCAGCTCTTAACTATAGAAACCAAAAGCAACATGAAAACTTACTAGGCTCAGAAATATACTGTGTTTCCGAAGGATTTACATCTCCCACTTCAATTCTTGTGATTTTAATTACATGATCCACAACAAAGAGCTTTTGTATCATTTGCCACTCACTGGGCCATATGAGAGCTATACTGTGCAAAAAAACACAACATGCCTTAAGACACATGGAAATTAAGAGAATTAACATAATCCATTACTCTGCTAAACCATAACCATCAACACTAATATTTAATCAAAAGGAATTAGAGGGAAAAGATACATATCATGAAGAAAGAATAGTTCTGCATACAAAGGAATGTTACTGCAGCAGTGAAACTAAATGAACTAGAATTACATGAATCAACATGGTTAGATCTCAAAAACATAATTGAGTAAAATAAGTTAGTTGCAGAAGCATAAATACAGTATGATGCCATTTATATAAAAATTTTAAATATGCAAGACATTATGTGCTTTTTTTTTTTTTAAGGAATACTTTCCAAGACAGATACATTTTAAATGCAGGACAGTGGTTATTGCAGGAGGAAGAGAGGGAGAAAGAGAGAAGTAGCCACAGAAGGATAAGCACTGAGGGGTCTTTGATCATATCTGAACCATTTAACTTCTAAACTGACTGGTAATATACATTTGTTTATTGGTATAGATATTTTCCTGAAAGTCTGACATTTGCAACAATAATAATGATAGGAAGAAAGGGAGGGAGGGAAGAGAAGACAGACAGAGAGTGAGAGAGCAACAGGAAAGGAGGGAAGCAGAGAGGGAGAGAAGGAGGTAGGGAGAAAACGTGAAGAACAGATAAACTCTGAACTCCCTTAAATGATGTTACAGTACTCAAATATGAATAATAAAACTCTAGCTGAACCCCAAGGGCATTTTTATTTATGTCTTTCAATTTCCTTTTCCTGATTTTCTGACAATGTTGGAGGCATTCTACATTCTCTTATATAATTATTTTTGGCAACATCAAGGGAGAAATTCACAGATGAACAAACACCTCTAAAAGTACTTAAAGCATGGAAAAAAATTTTGGTTCTAAGACCCTAGGATTCCAGATGACCAGTGCAGTGGCTTTGCTCTGCCACCCTGCTATCCTCCTCCTTTAATTGTCTGACGCCTGGCAGCTGCAGGAAAAAACCTACAACCAAGACCATGTTGATTCTATGATTCTGCAAAAGAGGTCACAGTGCTGGTCACTATTGGGGGGTAGCAGGGGGTGGGGGAAGAAAGGGTGGCTGTGTTGTCTCCAAGATGGACAAGGAATGAGCAAAAAGACAAATAGCCTCAGGCAGTCTCTTGTCTTTTCTGGAGAAGTAGTCTTTTTCTTTTAAAAGGGGAAAAAAGAATCCTACAATTCAGCAAAGGACTAAATTCTTAAAATAGAGTATGTCAGATGAGAAATTTCCTAAACATACTTTATTAATCATAAAAAAGTTTAGAAAAGAAAAAAAAAATCACATGAAGAGAAGTAACTCACAGTTTAGAATCTTCTTTGGTCATGGAAGCAAATGTAAACATGAGGCCCCCATGGGGACACAAAAGAGCGCTGTTCCCAACAGATGACACAGGGCTGCATCTTGCAGGCTTTCTACTCAAATGAAACAAGGAGGAGAAATATACCTAATTACTGCATGATGAAAGAGAAGATTTTAAATAATTATTTCAAAATCAGAGATATATTTAAGAAAATATTAGTAATTACACATTTCTTAGGACTATTCATTTAACGTAATAGAAAAGAAACCTTTCAGTGTGTGCTGGTGAACGCAACCATGAAGGGAACCACAAACAGAATCCACGAAATCTTAACAAATACCAGAGTCAACCAAACAATAACAACAATAAAGGAAATAAAACATGTTTTGTTTCTACCTAACAAATTTCCGCCACTCTTCTACAAAGAACTGAGACACGATATAGAGGACATCCGTATCCTAGAACACAAAAATCACAAAACAGTATCCGTCAATTCACCGCCTTCTTAACACAAATTCTTTATAATATATTTTGGTTATCCTTATTCAAGTTTTATAAATAAAATGAAAACATAGTCCTCTACCAAAAAATAGCAGGCTGGAGTAAATCCCCTGGTTAGATAACTAAACAAATGAGAATATGAGAAGTTCTGGGTTGTTCTGAAATAGCTCACTGGAAACTTGGCAAGGGCCTTAAAAAGAAAAGATGCATTCTTTCCTTTGTGGGAATCATTATACCTCTGGCCAGTTACTGAGACACGGTCTGTTTTTATCCTGGAACAAATTTGGGAGAGAAGTCTTTTGCTCGTTTGCAATCATCTTATGTAAGGCTTCATTTTCTTCCCCTTCTCTTTCTAAAATCTGAAAGAGAATGAAGCAATCAACTGTCTCCTGCTGACAGCACATAACTTGCCTCCTCCCTACACCCCCGGCAGAAGTTGAATTCCCCTGGGAAGTCAACCCAGGGAGCTGTCAAGCCATCTTCCCAGACGTCAGTAGCGTTCAGTACCTTGCACTGTGAACAGCACTCTTTGTAACTTGGAAACTCAGGAGCCTTTGGAAAGTACTGCTGCAGTTTGCTCCAAGCCTCTTTAGAAACAAGCCTTCTTTCATTTTCAGATATGCATAACTCACCTGAATTAAAAATAGACATATATTTAAGAAAAAACAGCTGGAAAAAAGTCATTATCTATTTCCTATTTCTTAAACTTAACGAAAATCCATAGGTGTTCATTTCTTGCTTTGCTGAAAGTGTTGTATTTCTTGCTCTCTGTTTTCAAAAATTTGTGAATTTGCAATTTCATTTTAATTCTAAAGGAGGTAGCTATTAACCTCAATTTTATGTCCTGAATCTAGGTCTGTGGTGGAAAAAAATCATGAGATAAAAAGAAATGTACAAAGCTAAAACTGTGCATTTTCTATCTTTCTCCCGCAAGGGAGGAAGTAGCCAAAAATGGGATTCCAGGAGTCCTGGGACCTCTGTGTCATAGCAGGAGCTGCTTAATGAAATTATACCTATCCCACACTCAAAGGTTATCATTTCCTGCAGACTTTGTTGTCTCCCATTTGACTCACCTTGAAATCATAGTGCATTAAAATATTTTAAAGCTGTGTCCAGCCATCACAGGACCGTCGTTGTCAGTTCAAACAGAAGATAAAGCAATCTACTGTTCAATCTGAAAACCATCTCCAGTCAAGCACCAACTTGTTTGCCATTTGCAATTTGTTTAAAGATCCCTTTCAATCTTCAAAATTCCCAGAAGACAACAAAAATAATACTAGTCATTGCCACTCTTCCAGGGCCTTTCTCCTCTGTCGCCACTCGTGGTTATATTTACTATTGTTACAGCTGTTTCTAAGTGACAAATTAGTGAACTTCACTTATCTACCCATATCAGTCATTACCCAGAAAACCATCTTTAAATTTCTCAAGTTATAGGCTTGTTTCTGTGCCCATTAGCAAAGTACCTACAGATTTATTAAGAGTAATAAGCCAGGGGCTTTCTAAATACGTACTACACTTTACATAATAAATGAATTTAGAAAAATGAATATAACCAGGGAAAGTATAACTAGCAAGTAATAAAGCTGGGATACAAAACCAGGTCTATAGGCCAGGCACAGTGGCTTGCTCCTGTAATCCCAGCACTTTGGGAGGCCACGGCAGGTGGATCACTTGTTAGGACTTTGAGACCAGCCTGGCCAACATGATGAAACCCTGTCTCTACTAAAAATACCAAAATTAGTCAGGTATGGTGGTGCTTGCCTGTAGTCCCAGCTACTAGGGATGCTGAGGCTGGAGGATCGCTTCAGCCTGGGATGCAGAGGTTGCAGTGAGCCAAGTAAGCACCACCGAACTTCAGCACAGGCGACAGAGAGAGACTTCATCTCAAAATTCAAAAACAAAAACAAAACGAGTCTGAGGCTGGGCGTGGTGGCTCACGCCTGTAATCCCAGCACTTTGGGAGGCTGAGGCGAGCAGATCATGAGGTCAGGAGTTCGAGACCAGCCTGGCTAACATGGTGAAACTCTGTCTTTACCAAAGACACAAAAATTAGCTGGGCATGGAGGAAGGTGCCTGTAATCCCAGCTACTCGGGAGGCTGAGGCAGGAGAATTGCTTGAACCTGGGAAGTAGAGGTTGCAGTGAGCCGAGATCCTGCCATGGTACTCCAGCCTGGGTGACAAGAGCATGACTCCATCTCAGGAAAAAATACAAAAAACAAAACAAAACCCAGGTCTACAGCTCATTCAAATTCCACATTTAAAAACAATTTTTTAAAATTTATTAGAGAATAGGCCGGGTGTTGTGGCTCATGCCTGTAATCCAAGCACTTTGGAGGCCAAGGTGGGCAGATCACCTGAGGTCGGGAGTTCAAGACCAGCCTGACCGACATGGTGAAACCCCATCTTTTTATTAAAAAAAAAAAAAAAAAAAAAAATTAGAAAATAGAGTCTCATTCTGTTGCCCAGGCTGGAGTGCAGTGGCATGATGCCAGCCTCAACCTCCTAGGCTCAAGCAATCCTCCTGCCTTAGCCTCCTGAGTAGCTGGGATAACAGGCTTGTATCAGCCACCTTGCCCGGCTAATATTTTATTTTGTAGAGAGGGAGTCTCTTGAACTTCTGGTTTTATGCAATCCTCCTACCTTAGCCTCCAAAAATGCTGGAATTATAAGCATGACCCACTGTTCCATGGTCCCAATAATTTGTAAAACATCAAAATGCAACTTAATTTCTACCCCTCACATCTTCTGGAGCTTTGAATAATCCCCAAAGGATTATTTTGCTTTAATAAACTTGTTACCAGAGAAATGAGATCACAATGTAAACATGTATTTTCTTTCTGAGTAGACTGTTAATTTAAATTTCCCATGAATCTATGAAAACTTATTCTAACATGTCCATCCTCAGACACAACTAGGGAATTTATCTTTTAAAAATGAAAGAAAAAGGTTAATTGGATTATCAAACCTTAATTTATCAAGGCCTTATGATGAAATACAATGTAACCATAAAAAAGATTGAGGTAGATTTCCATGACCTGATTTTGAAAGAAGTCTATGGCAATTATAATATTTAAATGATTGCCTTTTTATGCTATTAAAAAAAAAAAAAAAAGATTGTTAGTGTGTGGTGTAACCCCGTGTGGCTTTGAGGGAACAGTATTGCAAATGCACACACATACTTTACTATGCAATGAACAGAGGAAACCCAGACATTGTGGCTGCACAGTTCATTTTCATGTGGGGGAACTTTCAAGTAGTGACTGGCTTTTATGTGGGATAAGTGTTTCTCATATGATTAGGAAAGAACAACCCAAATTCATTTCTGAAATCAGAATAATATTAAATGGTCATTTTACTATAGTCTAGTTGGTAATAAATATAGTCCTTCATTTTACTTCTTAGCTGAGTTTCTAAATTTAATTTCCCATCATTCTAAAAATTATTACCATAGTAGTTAATATATCATTACTACTTGCTAATATTAATGTAATTAATGATAATGAAATAAATATACTTGAATATTGTCTATGACCTCAAAATAGTTAAATAAATTTGGGTTGTTCTTTTCACTGTGACATATAAATTGTTAGAAATTAAACTTGTATCCTGCAATGAATAATGTTATTTCTTAAATTTTAAGAGGAAGCCAATCAACTATATCCATTCTATGAGCAATACCTCCCAAAACGAGATCAAACCAGTCAAGAGAGATTCAATTCACTAAACCCAAAGATTCTTCGGGTATAAAGAGAAATCTAGTCAACAATGAATTTAGAATCTGGATAAATGACCCTTAACCCCTCACCCTAAATCTAGCTCAAACTGTATATAAGAATTTTGAGTCTCAGGACATCTCAAGAAGTACTTTCAAAGTAACAAAACAAAACACAGTCCATCATCTAAGCAAACTAGGTGTAATAAACAAGATATACAAGGTATCACTTAAAGGAATACAAAGTATTTACAAGTACAAAATACAAAGTATTTTGTAACAAAGTAACAAAAGTGTCACTTAAAAGAATACAAAGTAAAATGGATAAGAAAGTTTGATATGTATGTTATCTATATTATAAAGCTTGCTATCTGCAACAAATACTGAACTCTATGAAAGTAAATCTTCTAATGGGATATAATCCAATAATTAATCCACACAAAATCTGCGATATATCAAATACATACAAGACTTTAGAAACATCATTAAATCACATCACATTAAACATCATTAAATCACAATAAAGAATTAAAAAAAAAATTTTTATTTTTAGAGACAGGATCTCACTCTGTCACCCAGGCTGGAATGCAGTGGTGTAATCAGAGCTCACTGTAATCACAGTCTCCTAGGGCTCAAGCAATGCTCCTGCCTCAGCTCTTGAGCATCCAGGAATACAGGCGCATTCCTAGCTAATTTTTATTTTATTTTTTAAATAGAGATAGGGTCTCACTATGTTGCCCAGGCTGCTCTCAAACGCCTCAACCTCTTAAAGTGCTGAGATTACAGATGTGAACCATCACACCAAAGGAGTCATTAACAACAAAAAAAGACATATAGCTATAATGATGAAGAAAAGAGAGGGAACAACAGGGACAAAAATTATAAGGGTTTCAAAGAAAGTGAATGCAACACAATTTTAAAAAACTAAGTTGGCGAAAGTCAATAAGTAGCTAGATTTATTTACTACACTGCAGAACTGTCCCCACAGACTCAAGAATTGGGGGCTCATTTAGTAAAGGTAGGGATTTATTAAAAATGAGAGAAGGGATGAAAAGTCTATTTAAGAGGTATGTAGTCAGATGTTCAGTCCCCTTTTCTGCCCTTGAGATCACTGTCCCCTCTAGCCACAAAAGACTACATGCTTATTCTTGGACAACAAAACCTAAGGCCCCTGCACAGGGGACACAAAACACAGAGACGAATAAGGTGACAAGCTGAGACAGGGATAATTAAACCTTTCTACTCCTGAATGTAGGAACTCTTAAGTCCTCTTCTCTCCACATCTTCAGAAGAGTGATAGCAGGTCTGAATATTCCAGGCAGGAGAATGAAAGATGTTTATGGAAAAACCTTAGTGGCCCAATAGCAGACACTGCCACTGGAATTTCCCAGTGAAACAGGCTGGCCAGGGCGGCAAACCAGTGAATCTGTCACCAAGCCCCTCCAAGACACACTTGGCTTCCACAGAGTGCCTAGCATAATAAATGAACCTGTACAACACTGGGGACAAAGATCTTACAAGTCTACCAGAAACTGAAGTGGAGAAAAATTACCTACAAACAATGGCTTTGGACTTCTGAATGGTACGCCCAGAGCACTACTACAAAAGTCTCTCAAATGTTCACAGAAAAAATATTTCCGGCCGGGCGCGGTGGCTCACGCCTGTAATCCCAGCACTTTGGGAGGCCGAGGTGGGTGGATCACGAGGTCAAGAGATCGG
>PVKV010016296.1:12820-42388 GCA_004027835.1 Alouatta palliata
GAAACCCCGTCTCTACTAAAAATATAAAAATTAGCTGGGCATGGTGGCACGTGCCTGTAGTCCCAGCTACTCGGGAGGCTGAGGCAGGAGAACTGCTTGAACCCAGGAGGCGGAGGTTGCGGTGAGCCGAGATCGCGCCATTGCACTCCAGCCTGGGTAACAAGAGCGAAACTCTGTCTCAAAAAAAAAAAAAAAAAAAGAAAAAGAAAAAATATTTCCAACAGACAACTAAAAACCTAGGCAAAACTATCCATTCAGTGTGGTGACCCAAGACAGGTGACTCTTGCCTTTCTATGCCTCAGTTTACTTACTCATCAGTACAATGGATGTGATAATATACTGATAACACAGGGTTGTTACAAGATTAAGTGAGTTGGCCAGGCACCATGGCTCATGCCTGCAATCCCAGCACTTTGGGAGGCTGAGGCAAGCAGATCACCCGAAGTCAAGAGTTTGAGACCAGTTTGGACAACATCTCTACTAAACTGTCTCTACTAAAAACACAACCATCTCTACTAAAAATACAAAAATTAACTGGGAGCGGTGGCGCACGACTGCAGTCCCAGCTACTTGGGAGGCTAAAGCAGGAGAATCACCTGAACCCAGGAGGTGGAGCTTGGAGTGAGCCGAGACACAGAACCACTGCACTCCAGCTGGGCAACAGAGTGAGACTCCATCTCAAAAAAAAAAAAAAAAGATTAAGTGAGTTAATATTTATAAATTCGGAAAACTAAAGGCAAATGGTAAATATTCCATAATTGTCCACTATAATCCTCGTCCTACCAACATTATCAGCACACCTCCAGAAAGAGGTTTTAACAGAAACTTAGTAAGTAAAGTGAATTTCTAAGTAAGGCAAGGTATCCTATGCCAGAAAACATTCATCCTGGACACATGGTATACTGACAGATAATGTAACACAAAAACAAAGATAGAAAACTATCTTTTAAAATACTAGAGAACAAAGTATGGCATCAAAACACTAGAGATACATACAGATCAAGACAACGGCCTACAACAATAACAGCCCTTGTATACAATTTATTTCCTTCTTTCTTTTCCTTTCTTTCCTTCTCTTTCTCTGCCTTTGTCTTTCTCCCTCTTTCTTTCCCTCCCTCCCTCTTTCCCTCCCTCCCTCTTTCCCTCCCTCCCTCCCTTTCCTTCCTTCCTTCCCTTCTCTCTCTTCCTTTCTTCTTTCTCTCTCGCTCTTTCTCCCTTTCTTTTTTTCTTAATTTTATTTTGAGACAAGGTCTTGCTCTGTCACATAGGCTGAAGCACAGTGGCATGCAAATATGGCTGACTGCAGCCTCAACCTTCTGAGCTCAGGTAACCTTGTCAATGCAGTCTCTCATGGAGCTGGGACCACAGGTGCACAGCATCACTACCCCAGGCTAATTTCTTGATATTTTTGTAGAGATGGGGTCTTGCCATGATGGCCATGCTATTCTCAAATTCCTGGACTCAAACGACCCTCCCACCTTGGCTTCCCAAAGTGCTGGGATTAAAGGTGTGAGCCACTGCACCTGGCCTGTTATGTACAATTTCTGACAGGGTGGAGAGTATAGCATGTGTCCTGAAATGACATTCAGCTTTGCCATGCTTTGTAGTCAAAACTGTCAGTACTGAAATAACGTAGTAAGAGGTGGGCAGGAAGAGTAAAGGTTAGTGAGCTGAGGAGCATGAGGACAATCTAAGTTCCAGCACTGTTTCAACCAGTGGGTAGCACCAAGCATGAAACAGTATTTTGCCACAGATGCTTCAAGTCAATGTGGAGGCACTGATCGTATGTCCACATCTATGCTGTGAAGGTTAGAAAAGGTGATATGCAAGCATCACTAGAAAACGACACCTCCTTTTAGCTATTCACCTAAACTTCCTTCCCCCATTCATTTCCTCATGCTATTCAGCACTCAGGAGGTCAGCTCACCTTCTCCTGCTGTGCACCCGTAGTGTAAAAGATCAACGGGTAGACAGATAGGGTGATACAACGGAAAGACAGAGGAACCAGGGAATCACAGAGACCAAGACCCAAAGGTACACCCCACCACGGCCCCTTCCTAGTTGTGTGGCCTATAAATGGGAATGCCACTTACCTAGCAAGCTACAGTGCAGTGAGATGATCCAGAACGCAAGTACCACTCTAGTGACAATCATCACTAGTGTCATCAAGGGCACTTCATATAAAAGTGCTACTGTGGGCTGGGGCAGTGGTTCACACCTGTAATCCCAGCACTTCGGGAGGACAAGGCAGGCAGATCACGAGGTCAGGAGTTCAGGACCAGCCTAACCAATGTGGTGAAACCCAGTCTCTGCTAAAAAATACAAAAAATTAGCTGGCCGTGGTGATGCATGCCTGTAATCCCAGCTACTTAGGAGGCTGAGGCAGGAGAATCACTTGAACCCAGGAGGCAGAGGTTGCAGTGAGCCGAGATCACGCCATTGCACTCCAGCCTGGGCAACAAGAGTGAAACTCCAGCTTGGGGGGGAAAAAAAAAAAAAAAAAAAAAAAAAGGATGCTTGTGTACATCAGAGATAAGAATGAGACATCATCTACTGGCTCATACTGAACCCATGAAAGAAGAACTAAAATTAGAAATTTATTAGGATCAACAGGAATCCTAAATATTAGCAGTAAATCAGCACATAACAAGAAATGCAGGAACATGGGTTAACAAAATGAATCACTGACAAGCCAACTTTTCTGTGTCATATTTATTGTCCTATTGATTTTATTTTAAAGAGATGCATACTGCACTCTCGTCCAGGCTAGAGTGCAGTGGGGTGATCATAGCTCACTCTAGCCTCAAATTTGTGCCTCAAGTGATCCTCTCACATGACCCTCCTGAGAAACTGGGACTGCAGGCACATACCACCAAGCCCACTTAATATTTTTTAGAGACAGGGTCTTGCTATGTTGCCCAGACTGGTCTCAAAATCAAGGGCTCAACTAACCCTTCTACCTAAGCCTCCCTAGTAGCTGTGATTATTGGTGCAAGCTATGGTACTCAGTGCTCAGATTTTTTGAAGGTGGGAAGGGGAACTTATTAAGTAGAAAGCTTTGAGAAACAGACATCTTGACTTTCAGACTGCTATTAGAATAGAAAATTGTGTCTAATATATGAATCCCTTGAACGATCACCTTGTAAAAGCTACTTATTAAAAGCATTCACCAAGTAAAAAAATACATGAATACATAAGATTAAATAAGGATTTAGAATTTAGCATTTGTTAAGACTATCTAGCACATAGTACTCAGCAGCTGGTCAATACACAAACAAGAAATGAAACTAGGTGGAGCCCCAGTGGCTCACACCTATAATCCCACCACTTTGGGAGACAAAGGTGGAGGCAATTTAAAAATTAGCTGGGTGTGACAGCGCATGCCTATGGTTCCAGCTACTCAGGAGCCCAAGGCAGGAGGATCAGCTGAGCCCAGGAGGTTGAGGCTGCACTAAGGACAGTGACAGAGCGAGACCTTGTTGCACAGATAAAAAAAAAAATAATAAAATAAATTTAAAAAAACACAGATAGCTCTAAGAAGATGAAGAAGAAACATACAAGCACTATTTTCAAAGTGTTTAACTTGGACAACGACAGTCATGGGAAACAACTGAAATTCAATATGTCAAATTCGAAAGTACTTCAACGCGACGAGTGACAAGAAGTTTCTTCTCCAACGACTTCCTCTAAAAATGGGTAAATTCTATTTAAAAAAACTTTTTTCCCAGGTAAGATATGAGAGACATTGGCATGAAAGCCAGGCAGAAGCTAAAAGTAAAAAAGGATAATAAAACAGCACTCATTTATGCTTCTAGCTTACCATGTGGACACAGAATGTCTTCATTAAAATTTAATTCCTCCTCTTCTTCTTTTCTTTCTTCCTTTGATTCATCTAATCAAAAGAAATACAAATGATATCGGCTGCGGTTATTGTTCTTAAACTTCAAAGTAGCAGATATACTACGCTGCACAATTTGGAACAAAGAAAACTTTAAAAATCTGAAAATTAGACCCAAGTGATTCCTACACAGTTCTGCTAAAAAGTGTTATATTTCTTTCCCTTAAAAGGAAACAGGAACATCTCAATGACAGTTAACTTTTAAAGATTTAGGTTATGCAAGAAAATGTGCCTTTTTAAATTCAAAAAATGGAATTGTTCTATTAATTCTAGTTAAGGTATTGAGAATACTGTGTCATAAACCGAGTTAATCATCTACATGTCATGGCATGGCATGGCATTTTCACCTACCCACACTTTCAGGGAGTGAACACAAAGCTTTAAAGGCAAATGAAATAAGGACTTACCCTTTAACATCAAACAGTCATCCCCGCTGATCAGTGGGGGACATACGTTCCAAGACCCCAGAGGATGCCTGAAACCTCACATACTACCAGACTCAATAAACATCCACTGGCACATTTCTGTTCATGTCTTCCACCCACAAATGTAATGCCTTTTCCATCTTAACTGAACAGTTATCACACTGTGGCCATAATGTGCAACTTGAAGTGTGACAACAAAACTAGCATGAATTGTTTTCCTTCTTAACAATTTCACAGACAGATTTGTTCCTGTAGATCTTAGCAAACTCAGCATCCAATTTTTTTTTCTTTCCTTATTTAAGTTAAGAACTTACTTCCACTTAAAGGAAGCACTTTGTGGCTTCTTTCTGACATACCTGAATTGCCAACATTACCACTCTTCCACTTTTGAGATCATTATTAAGTAAAAATTAGGGTGACTTGAACACAGGCACCCCTACAGTCAATCTGATCACGAAGAGGATTGCCAGGTGACCAGTGGGTAGCATGTACAGCATGAAAAAGCTGGACACAGGGAAAATTCACGTCGCAAGCAGGATGAAGCAGGACAGCATGATCGTGCTACAGTATCATCGTGCTACTCAGAACAGTGAATTGTTTTCTGGAAGTTTCCATGTAATATTTCAGACTGCAGTTCACTGCAGGTTAATTGAAACCATGAAAAGTAAGACCTTGCATAAGGGGGGACCGTTACATTTTGCTTTTCCTGTTAACATTTCTCTTCCAATATCTGCTTTTCCTACTTTTCTATACTGTGTCACTATCAATATGTAGTTGTATATACTGGGAACAGGATCAAATGAAGAAAGCTTAAGTATCAAATTAAAATAATTATCCATGGGTTTTCCAGGTTAAATATTTCACACATTTTTTAACACAATTAATGCATACAAAGAATATTTGCTAGTCATTTAAAAACTGAGGCAGAAGCCAGGGACAGTGGCTCACGCTTATAATCCCAGCACTTTGAGAAGACAAGGCAGGCATATCGCCTAAGCCCAGGAGTTTGAGGACAGCCTGAGCAACATGGCGAAATCCAATCTCTACAAAAAGTACAAACATTATCTGGGCATGGTGGCACATGCCTGGGATCTCAGCGACTCAGGAGGCTGAGCTGAGAGGACTTCTTGAGCCTATGAGGTGGAGGCTGCACTGAGATGCAATTGTGCCACTGCACTCCAGGCGGGGTGACAGAGAGAGATCCTGTCTCAAAACAAAAACAGAAACCAAAAACAAACAGACCACCACCACCAAAAATGCCCATGAAAGTCAAATTTAAAAATGGGCAAAGGAAGAATGTGACTGGATAATTCTGTCTCCTCTTTTTCTTTGTCACACATACAAATCACTTCTCAAACCTAAGAAGATGGTCAACCTCAATAATATTTTGAAAAAAGTTAAGCCATTGCACTCCAATCTGGGCAATAAGAGCAAAACTTCATCTCAAAAAAAAAAAAAAACCTGATGTGACTGATATATTCTTTATGTTGACAAAAGCATGCAAAAATGAACCCCCTAATATGCATATATTTAAAAAATTTACCGGTATAGGTCAGTCTGTGGCAATTATAAATATTTATAATTCTCTGATCCAGCAATTTCTAGGAATTTATTTCTCAGAAATAATCTGAAAATTCTGTAATGATGTTAAGTACAGTACACAAAAGGCCCCTCATTACATCTGTGTATATACACTAATTGTAAAAAAATTAAAATAGAATCAGACAAACATAATGGATCCACAAAATAAAATGCAGGCAATTAAAAAATTTTTTAAAAAAAGGCTGTATATTTTGACAGGGAGAGATGTGGAACTGTGCCCATATGAGCTCCATTATAAAAAGCCACTATTTACAGTGATTGTATCTGGTGGGAAGGCTTTGAAGTCCTACTCTGTCACATTTGTGCTGCCTGAAGCTTTTGAAATTTTTTAACGGGGAAAGGAGAATAGAGGCATATTACTATGAAAGAAACATGAAAAATATTTTTAAGCTAGGCCAACATGAAGGCACTTTCTATTATGGCATCCACTTTTACTAAAAATGAAGGGACACTGACAGATAAAGAGGCTTTAAAAAGCAGTAAATAAATACGTACCACTAAGTCACACGATACCACTAAAATTATAGTATGGTTTTTCAAATGACAGGACAATAAAACTCAAATTGATGTTAAGTTCATGAATTACATAGCACAATAAAATGTTTCAATCAAAAGGAAAAACTCGGCTGGGCATGGTGGCTCACACCTGAAATCCCAACACTTTGGGAGGCCAAGGCAAGTGGATCATGAGGTTGCAAGTTCAAGACCAGCCTGGCCAACATAGTGAAACCCTGTCTCTACTAAAATACAAAAATTAGCCAGGCGTGGTGGTGCATGCGTGCAATCCCAGCTACTTGGAAGGCTGAGGCAGGAAAATCACTTGAACCGGGGTGGCAGGGGTATGGGGGCAGAGGTTGCAGTGAGCCAAGATTGGGCCACTGCACTCCAGCCTGGGCAACAGAGTGAGACTCCATCTCAAGAAACAAAAAAAAAAGTAAAAACTCTTCAAGTTTCAAAATGTTAACAATCATGGCTCAAGGAGTTTAAAACTAATACTGGGTTGGTTTCCTCAAAAAGTAGGGTAGTGATATGGGAAGATCAATACCAAATAAAATATAAAATGATAGAAATGGGCCAGGTACAGGGGCTCACACCTATAATCCCAGCACTTTGGGAGGCCAACGTGGGAGGATCGCTTGAGCACAGGAGTTGTAGACCAGCCTGAGCAACATAGTGAGGCCTCATCTCTAGAATTTAAAAGAAATAAAAACTGGCTAGGTGGGGTGGCTCACGCCTGTAATCTCAACACTTTAGGAGGTAAAGACAGGCAGATCACTTGAGATCAGGAGTTCAAGACCAACCTGGTCAACACAGTGAAACTCCATCTCTACTAAAAAGATAAAAAATTAATCAGGCATGGTGGCGGGTATCTGTACCTATAATCCCCAGCTACTCGGGAGGCTGAGGCAGGAGAATTGCTTGAACCTGGGAGTTGGAGGTGGCAGTGAGCCTAGATCACACCACTCCACTCCAGCTTGGGCAACAGACTGAGACTCCATCTCAAAAAAATAAAGACTGGGCATAAAGGCTCTCGCCTATAACCCCAGCACTTTGGGAGGTCAAGGCGGGTGGATTACTGGAGGTTAGGAGTTCAAGACCAGCCTGGCCAACACGGTGAAACCTCATCTCTACTAAAAATACAAAATTAGCTGGGCATGGTTGTGTGTGCCTGTAATCCCAGTTATTCAGGAGGCTGAGGCAGGAGAATTGCTTGAACCTGGGAGGCAGAGATTGATGCGAGCAGAGATTGTACCATTGCACTCTAGCCTGGACAAAAAGAGCCCAACTCCATCTCAAATAAATAAATAAAATGAAATTAAAAATTAAAAGATATAAATGATATGAAATTCTTGCAGAAAATACAGAATATTTCAACAAAGGTCAATAACATTAAAGTAATAAATTTCCTTGATATAAAGCACTGATTATAAAATTAAATTTAGTGTTTAATTTACAATAACTTAATTTCTGATTTGAAAGCATAGGAAAATCAGAAGAATTTACAAGCAAAAAGCTATTCAAAAGCTGCCCTCTCTACTTGATGAAAGATAAAGAAGTACAAGCTCATTGACAAAGGCAGTGTGGCAGATAATCCAAAAGGTACTGAGCATACAATATGCTATGTCAATGTGCAGTAGACTTAACCTTTCTTTAAACTCTCAGCCTAGAGCAGAATTAATATTCATTTTGCATGTGATTAACTAGACAGAGCTTGAGCCCAAAGCATGACAGGTTATAAAGGAAAATTTTACATGTGAGTTGCTGAGTTCTTGCTGAATTTCAATGGCTTAAAAATCTTTTATTTGCTCTGAGCTATTTTTTGAAAGCTTGTGGTTTAATAAAAGTTGTCTTTAAAATTACATGGATGGGTACTAAATCAATTTCACTAATTTTTTTTTTTTTTGGAGACAGAATCTCACTGTGCAATCTCAGCTCATGAAAACCTACAACTCCTGGGTTCAAGCGATTCTTTGCCTCAGTCTCCCAGGTAGCTGAGACCACAGGTGTGGAGGTAGATCACCTGAGGTGACCACCCCTGGCTAATTATTTTTGTATTTGTAGTAAAGACGAGGTTTCACCATGTTGCTTAGGCTGGTCCTGAACTCCTGACCTCAAGTGATTGACCTGCCTCGGTCTCTCGAGGTGCTGGGATTACAGGCATGAGCCACTGCACCCGGCCTAAAATTGTTTTTTAGAGAAACAGGGTCTCTCCAATGAAAGACGCCGGAAAAAAGAAAAAAAAAAAAGAGAGAGAGAAACAGGGTCTCACTCTGTTACCCAGGCTGGAGTGCAGTGGGGCTAGCATTAACTCACTGTAGCCTTAAACTACTGGGCTCAAGTGATCTGCCCACCTGAGCCTCCCACATAGCTGGGACTACAGGAATGAGCGACTTACACTTTCATCATAATTTCACAATGATCTACACACAGATTTAAAGCATCACCTTTATTTAAGGTGCTGCCGTTCATCTTTCCGTTGCTTTGTTCTGTATCACCGTCTTGCTCATCTAGCTGTTCAAGAGCTAGCTGGCGCCAACTCCGCAAAGAAGACTTCCCCACCCAAAATCCATCGTTGCTGTGGAAGAGAGAATGTTAAACCATACAAGTAATATTTCCTTTTTTTTTCTTTTTCTTTATATTTATTGAGACACTGGATCCTGAGCAAATGAAGAAACCTACAGCTGTATTTTGGAAGGGAGAAGTGACAATGTTAGGTACTTTACTTAGCCTATCCCTCCAGGGAAAAAGAAACTTAGGAAAGTGCTTCTGACCATTCTGGGCAGTGGATTTGAGCCTACAAGTAACATTTCCAAACGAGGTTCTTCCTTCTTTCCCTGTAAAAATGACCACTGGCCGGGTACAGTGGCTCAGGCTTGTAATCCCAGCACTTTGGGAGGCTGAGGTGGGCGGATCACCTGAGGCCAGGAATTTAAGACCAGCATGACCAACACGGAGAAACGCCGCCTCTACTCTAAAAATACAAAAATTAGCCAGGTATAGTGGTGCATGCCTGTAACCCCAGCTACTCAGGAGGCCGGGGCAGCAGAATTGCTTGAACCAGGGAGGTGGAGGTTGTGGTGAGCTGCGATTATGCCACTGCACTCCAGTCTGGGCAATAAGAACAAAATTCCGTCTCAAAAGAACAACATCAACAAAAGTAAATTACAAACACTCAAAATCAGCTACTGTGCATGTACATGTAATTGTTTTTAACCTACTTCCTACTTTTGATCATTTTCACGGTTCACTATTGAACTGCAGGGATCTAATATTTTGTTTCCATTCTAAATATTATCCTGCTTTTCCTACATTCGTGCCAATCAGACCAATCAAATGGCAGGATGGAAACACAGTGGCAAAGGCTACCTGACCCAGCTTTCTTTATCGTTGTCAGAGGGACAGTCATTGCAAAATTTACTTTTGATCTGGACCTGCCATCCACTTTATCACACTTCTAAAAATCCCAATAGCCTATTTTTAATAAAGTGAGCTGCTTGGTTATGACTCCTTAAAAATTTCTTAGTTTATTATAATGTTCATTGTGCAACATACCCTTTTACTGCTACTTTTAGCAGATTATTAACAGTTTTATAATCTTCATTTAGTTGGTTCTTCAGACGTAATATGCGACAACGTTCTACTACACATTCCTTACACAGGGCTTTCACTACAGGCAAGAAAGAATGAAAGGAAATATATTTCATTCAAACAGACTTCCTGTTACGAAAATGTTTTCAGCACTTCACAAACACAGACACATTCTAAACCGAAGTCGAAAATTTTGGCAATATAGCAAATTGATGTATACCCTAAATTATTTTACTAAGACAATTAGATACCAAGATAGCAATATTGTTATCTGAATAAAGAAAGAACAATGATAGACAAAAAGTTATATTATGCTACAAGTACCTAGAACAGTATCTGACAAGGTTTACATGCAAGTTTTATGAGATGATAGTCAAATAACTAAGGTTCTAGGTGGGGGGAGTAAATATAGTGGATAATTATAAATCATCATCTTCAGGAGAAAGTGATCTTCAAAGCACACTAATGGGAAAAGAAAAATGAAGGGTCTGGTTTAAAACACAGAAGTTTTAGGAATCATCTAAAATGTAAAAGCTCTTTCCATTGCATGGTTTATCAATTGTGAATTAAGAAGAGAGGCAGGTATAGTGGCTGCCAGCCTGGCCAACACAGTGAAACCCCGTCTCAACTAAAAATACAAAAACTAGCCAGGCGTGGTGCTGCACGCCTGCACTCTCAACTACCCGGGAGATTAATCAAGAATCACATTGCTACCTCACAAATCACAAGCCAGGAGGCGGAGGCTGCAGTGAGCTGAGATCATGCCACTGCACTCTAGCCTGGGTGACAGAGCAAGACTTGGTCTCAAATTTAAAAAAAACAAAAAGAAGAAGTCACTATAACATGGAGGTACAAACGTGCAATTAACCAGACAAGGGCTCGAGTACCTTAAACAGTATTATCCAGAGTAACAAACTACCACCAGACAGTTTTCTCAAAAGGGCCCTATTTTGTCTGCTTTCAGAGGGTTTAACAAAATAAAACAAAAAACAAACCAAAAAACCCCCAACTACATTCACTCCCCCCTACCTTAGAACCTCAACCCTCTAAGAATAGCATCAGTTGCTTAACTTCTACTTTATTTAGCGAATCCTTTTTGCAAAGTGTAAGGAACATCGGACCCAAATAGTTGGGGTCAAATCATCATACCACACTCAAAAAACCATAAGATGAAGATTTAATGAGCTGTTGTTTTTTAAACAAAGAGGACATCTTGAATTACCAGTTAGTCTGGGACCTCCTCCGTATCTACTATAGAAAATGTCAGCTGCATATTCAGATATCCTCTTCATAATCGATATTTTATCTGGGTGAAGTTTGTCATGGGAACACAGGCAAGCGTGATTATCAATGGGTTTGGTAGGTGTTGACTCATCCAACCACTTTTGCAGCCATTCCAGAGAGACAAACTCATAGGGCTCTGAGAAAGCAAGCATCGGAAAGAGGCTATGTATTTTTACAGTTTTTTGACTAAGTGATACATTCATTTTTCTCAAAAGACAATGCAAACTCTGTCCAGAGTTAGCAGAATCAGAAGAATCGTTGTGTGGGGGAAGATGTTTGATTAGTATGACACAAAGCTCCAGTTAGGTGCCACTCCTCTGAGTTCAATGCTGAGTCTGCACAGTGCCCTATGAGATCGGCTGGTATTATTAACTACATTCTACAAGAGGCATCCACAGAGAGTCTTGCTTCATAGCACAGCAGAGCTTTGATCAGGACACCCATGTTTGTTGACTACACGTCATGCTCCATTACTACCTCACAAATCACACAACCTCATGCCCTACTATGTTTATTTCATAAATTATTTTTTGTGAGTACTTCTCACACATATGTGATATACATGTGAAAATTAAAATGAGAAGCCAAACTGAGCTCCAAGTTAGAAATTAACCTCACTGGCTATGACCACACTTCAGAAGCCCCTTTTAACCACTGAACTTTCTTCATCCAAGATAATACTGATAGCAATTTTGAAAAGGTATTTAATCCCCCCCCACATCCATGTCATGATCTATTCATTATACTATTATTTATTTCAAGAAAGTAACCTATTTTAAACAAGTTCCAACTGAGTTATCATCAATTCTGAAGTTGCAAAAACTAAAAGACAAAACCAAACACCTCAAAATGAGTTTTAATTTGGGAAAGGAAGTCCCAGAGTTCCCTAAAAGCCAAAACCAAAGATAAAGGGCCAGCTTTGATTACTTACAAAGATCTCCAGTGAGTCCCAGCATAAAACATAGAAGAAAACATACAGAGGTTGAATTTATATTTTTGTATTATATACTCCTTCTGATGAGATCTGAGGGATAGATACTGCAACGCAAAGCCCATTGTGACCAGTTTTATACTCCCCAGAGAGTTACATGTCTAGAAAACGAACTCCCATTTTAATTTTACAGTAAATCATTTCAATTTGTACAAAAACAAAATTTGGCACTGTACATCAATTAAGAACCTTCTGACTGGTCAACTTGAATGTGGCTGCCGAGGAAGAGCACAGGACTGTGAGTCGAGGCCACGGTCTAATCCAAGTTTTGCCACCAAGAAAATGAACCTGAGCAAGTCATTCAAACTCTCTTTGCTTCAAGGCTTTTATTTGTAAAATGAAGGTAATAATACCTGCCTTCTACCTATCTCACAGGGATGTTGTTGAGTATAAAAGATAAGCTATGTGAAGCATTTTGAGCTTTTGGAAGAAAAGAGATATGGAAAAGTTAATTATACATTTACATAATCTTAATATATGAGAGAGGAGACCTTGTCCGGGCACTGTGGCTCATGCTTGTAATCCCAGCACTTTGGGAGGCAGAGGCGGGTAGATCACCTGAAGTCAGGAGTTGACCAGCCTGACCAACATGGAGAAACCCCATATCTACTAAAAATACAAATTCAGCAGGGCATGGTGGTGCATGCCTGTAATCCCAGCAGAGGTTGTGGTGAGCCGAGATAGCACCATAGCACCATTGCACTCAAGCTTAGGCAACAAGAGTGAAACTGTCTCAAAAAAAAAAAAAAAAAGAGGTGACCTTAAGATGCAGTAGATGTAACACAGCTGTAGCACTTCACAGTATATCATGGAATGGCTAATTACATTCAAAATGCCTCTCGACTTTATTTGTCATTTATCAAGCTTAATCTGCCAGGGATAGAGTACACTGGATATCTGGGGAATGCAAAGATAAATGATCCCTTTCTGAGAGCAAAATAAAAAGTCTTAGCATTCTCTAATCTTTTCTCAAGGACAGTCACATAGATTAAAATGGTGAGTAATATGAAGGCTATCAAAGGAGAAAAAAACAGGATTGTGATAAAGAGCAACACTCAAGAAAAATTCACTTGGTATTCTAGTTTTCCCAGCAGCTGGGGAGGAGTGGACAGAGGGCAATATCTGTTACTGCTAACTGAAAGAATAAACTCTGAGAATCCAGGCCATCACAATGAAAAGAATCTAGGAAAGCTAAAAATGCACAATGCCCTCCTTGCCACAGATGTCGGCAGGAATTCAAAGCCTAGGGTGACTGTGACACTGACTGTCCAGCAACAACGTGACTCAAAGGCAGTTCAAGACAACATTTTCCAGTCTCACAGAAAACTTCCAATGGAAGCATGCTGTTTTGGTTTTTGAATTGCCCAATATAAATTTAATGTAAGATATGATGATTAGAAAAACTGTGTATGGTTTTATAGTAAGAGGAGGAAGAAAGAAAGCAGAGAATAGGCCTATAATTCTAACCTAATACCATGCTTATTACTAACTCAGCAAGTTTTCCAGATTTCATTTTAGTGCTCTGCGCTGTGGGCTCCATGAAGGAAAAGTGAATATGGTCACAGAAGTCTTTCTTTCCATTTTCAGTCTCTATCATCATAAAGAATTGCACTGATCACTGCCAAGAGCTTGCCTGAGGATACAAGTGGAGCACAAGTCTCATAGTTAAGGCAGATTTTGCTTGTGGCAAAGTTTTTACACCACAGATGCTTCCACACTACAAAAAGACTCTGAGTAGGCACCTCTAATATAACCCTAGTATTGGTCATTCAGTAAACTACAAACATTGCCTTCCAAAGGCCATGGATATAATCAACTACAAATGAGGAGCTGATTGTACACAGGGAAATATACATTTTGGTTCAAAGTTCTTCCTAATTAAAAAAAAAAAAAAAACCGTAGATTTTGAACATGACACACTTTCTTTGAAAAGTTATAAAGTCTAGAACAACTGCAGCAGCAAAAACATTTGAAATATTTTACCTAGAGAGAATTTAAGTATATATTTCATGGAAATAAAAAGGGCCAAAAGCACATTTCTAGTGAGGCTTAGATTTTAGGATAAGTGATCTTTCCTTAGATA
Organism: Alouatta palliata; assembly: GCA_004027835.1. NCBI lineage: Eukaryota > Metazoa > Chordata > Mammalia > Primates > Atelidae > Alouatta > Alouatta palliata. Next base: position 27,193 of record PVKV010016296.1, read on the forward strand.
CGTTCACACACAAAAATAAGATTTAGAAAATGCATAACAAAAGATTTCTCTTGCCAGCACAAAAGCATGCTCGTTAACTTTGAGATTCTACATAATTTTAGAATGTGGATTTTCTACAATATAAGTTTACTGCAAATGGAAAATAATTATATAGCTCATAATTGGTAAAAGTATAAATAACAGAGAAATATTCTAAGAACATATGCATATTGTAAGAACATAAGGTTCTTATATGCTGAATGAAAACATCCAAAGGAAGTACAGTGCTAACTTGACATATAAGATCTTTCAACTCTGTAGTTCTAAAGAGTGGTTCAAATGAGTATTTCACTTTAGACCCAGTTAAGTCTCTTTCTCTTGTCCAGTGGACACAGGAAACCGTGAATAAAGTTCAGAAAATAGATTTCTACGTCCTGACACCTTTGAACAAAGACCTATAAATTTACAGATTTAAATCATGGGTTCATTTCCAAATCATTTCCAGTTAAATTAAGGTCAGGTTAATTGATAATGCCAACCCTTGGACAGAATTAAAGTAACAGATTACAAAGAAGGGTCAGAATCAAATTAAAATTCAGTTAAAATCTATTCTTATAGACTCAGCAATTTAGGTTTACATTTTCAGTTATACTAGTAATGGAAAATTAAGATATTAAAAAGACAAACCACAGTACAATTATGCTTAAGTATTTATTTTCTAGAGTAAGGACTAAATTGTCTCTCTTCCTTAAGTAGGAGTTAGGTTTGGGAATTCATGTCTTTGAAATGACAAAGATAACTTAATACAAATGGCACATCAGCCTTTAAAAAGGCTTAATTTGGTTTCATTTTGAGATACCAGGTAAACCTGAATAAACATACACAGAAAGGGGATAAACTGGATTATGTAGGATAATTCTAAGAAATCAGGGGTCAGCAGAAAGCTTTTCTACTCTCAGCATAATATTTGATATTAAATTTCAACTTAATCTAATAATATAAAAAAAAAACTGTACTCATATAACAGAATGTCTGTTAATACTGTTAGGTCACAAAGTATCCAAAGAAACAGAATAGGCAAGTTGCTTTTTCCATAGTAATCCAATCAGATTTTTCTTAAACAAGTCAGTATCTCACAAAATATAAATATCTACAATACTCATAGATGCAGAGTGCTGACCTGAATGTTATAATTTATTAACAGCTTCCCGTTTTTAAAAGTACAAGGTAATGAAATAATATGGTATGCTACACATCAAGTTACTGTTGGTTTACAGAGTACTTTTAGAGTGTTTAAGCTGGCTTTAGTGGGTTATCAGAAAGAGTAAGTTTAAGTAAGTTTCTTCATATACATTTGTGAATATAAAAAAACAAGGCACTTAATGGCAACAGTGCTGTCCCAGAATATCTTACAGACCAGCTCCAGCAGGTAACCTTTGGTACAGCTCCTTAACCTCTTCGTGTTTTGCTTTTCCTTTATCCACACTTTGCTTACGCATCTCAGCCATTTCAATACACCACTCCTCAAATTTGGAATTATCCCGATCTACCAGCTCTTGAAGAAAGGCTATTCAAACAGAAAGACAAAAAACAACTTTATCCTTGTATTCAAATATAGTGAATCATGCTAATCTCTAAATTATATCAAATACTGATTAAAACATTGGCAGAAATTCCAACTATGGTTTCCCTGTCTGCTAGAAACCTCCAGTCTGAAGGCAGAAATAAAACTGAAGACAGCTACTGGAATACTAAGTTGATTCCCCTCACCTAGCTCTCCATGACATCATCAGCCTCCCAGAAAAATCGAATGGTTCAAAATCACTTTAGAATAGATGATACCACCAAGCTCAGAAAACTGCTGAGTAAAATGACTAAGACTTTGGGGCAGCAGCAACACTACCTTTTTATTAGGAAGTCTAGAAAATCCATAAATAATTGAATAAAATTCACAAATACTCTATAAACTGAACAAAATAAAACCAAATTATACTTCAAATACATGTCTTGATTACTTTCCCATTTTTTCATAATTGCTTTATTTCAGAAGCTCATTTCTTTAAAGTAAATATGTGATTAGTGTTTACTTTCACCAACATTTATCATGTGGAATCAATTTAGCATAATAAATAAAAGCAATCTATTCCTTATCATTAATTTTTGAGTATGGCACTCTAAAACACCTGTCTGATATAATCCAGGAAAACTGCCTTACCTGGAACTTGAACAGTAGTGTTGGGCTTTTCTTGAGTTTGCAGTCTATAAACCAACATATATGCATTTCGAGAGCAATGAGTTCCTTTGCCACACTTGGGTTTACGTGTCTGAGACTTAGAAGGTTCTGCTGAGATAGAGAAATCAAAAGGTACCTTAACTTAAATATGTAGAGTTTGTTTATTCTTTAGTGGGGCTATAGAAAACAATTTCCAAAATATACACCCAAGACACATTAACATGAATCTAAAACATTCAAAGGCCATGCAGATTTGACAGACTCTTTAACTTTTAATATTTAAAAAAGTTTACTTCCCCTATTGCCTGCCACATTCCATTTCAAAAAGATGAAAATACATTTTTCTAGGGAACAAACCTGGAACAGCAAAAAAATTGCTCTTGCTATAAGTTGATTTTAATGTTAGGCTTAATTATAAAAATTAACTGAAGCAGAGCACAGTGGCTCGTGCTTGCAGTCACAGCACTCCAGGAAGCCAGGATGCACGTATCACTTGAGGCCAGGGGTTCAAGACCAGCCTGGCCAACATGGAGAAACCCTGTCTCTACTAATAATACAAAAATTAGCTGGGCATTGTGGTGCACACCTGTAGTCCGCCTACTTGGGAGGCTGATGCAAGATACTTGACTGAACCCAGGAGGCGGAGGTTGCAGTGACCCGAGATCGTGCCACTGCACTCCAGCCTGGTTGACAGAGCGAAACTCTGTCTCGGAAAAGAAAAAAGTTAAAATAAATAAAATAAAAAAAAATAGGCCAGGCACGGTGGCTCACACCTGGACAGCATGGTGAAACCCCGTCGCTACTAAAAACACAAAAAGTAGCAAACAGTAGTCGGGAATGGTGGCACAGTTACTCGGGAAGCTGAGGCAGGAAACGCTTGAACCCTGGAGGCAGAGGTTGCAGTGTGCCACTGCACTCCTGCCTGGGGAAAAGAGTGAAATTCTGTTTCAAAAAAAATAAATACATACATAAAAATCGAGACTGATGCAATCACTGAAGGGAACACGGGACTTCAACTCACCTGGAAATATTTTATTCTTTTTTTTTTTTTTTTTTTGAGGCAGAGTCTCCCTCTGTTACCAGGATGAAGTGCAATGGCACGATCTTGGCTCACTGCAACCTCTGCCTCCTGGGTTCGAGTGATTCTCCTGCCTCAGCCTCCTGAGTAGCTGAGATTACAGATCCCTGGCTAATTTTTGTAGTTTTAGTAGATATGAGCTTTTACCATGTTGTCCAGGCTGGTCTCTAACTCCTGACCTCAGGTGATCTACCTGCCTCAGCCCTCGAAAATGTTGGCATTTCAGGCATGAGCCACCATGCCCGGCCCATTTCATTCCACTTTTTAAAATCATACTATTTGAGGCCGGGCGCGGTGACTCACACCTATAATCCCAGCACTTTGGTAGGCCAAGGTGGGAGGATGACCTAAAGTCAGGAGTTCAAGACCAGCCTGGCCAACATGGTGAATCCTTGTCTCTACTAAAAATACAAAACTTAGCTGGATGTGATAACACGCACTTGTAATCCTAGCTACTGGGGAAGCTGAGGCAGGAGAATCACTTGAACCCAGGAGGCAGAGGTTACAGTGAGCAGAGATCATGCCATTACACTCCAGCCTGGCAGAGAAGAGTGAAACTTCATCTCAAAAAAAAGAAAAGAAAATATGCTATTTTATTTCTTAGGGCAATTAAATTTAGATTTATTTTTATGATTTTGACTAAATTGAAGAACTTCTGTTTACAAAAATGATTACTGAGCTAATTTTTATTTTTCAAATCGTACATATACATTTTTTATATACTTTTATTTTATTAAAAAACAACATTAAAACAAATACTTGTACACCAAGCAATCATTAAAAATAAAAATATTTTCAGCTGGCCACGGTGGCTCACGTCTGTAATCCCAACATTTTGGGAGACAGAGCTGGGCAGATCATGAGGTCAAGAGATCAAGACCATCCTGGCCAACATGATGAAACCTCATCTCTGCTAAAAATACAAACATTAACTGGGTATGGTGGTGTGTGCCTGTAATCCCAACTACTCAGGAGGCTGAGGCACGAGAATCACTTGAACCTAGGAAGTGCAAGTTTCAGTGAGCTGATATCACACCATTGTATTCCAGCCTGGGTGACAGAGTGAGATTCAGTCTCAAAAAAAAAAAAAAGGAATGAAATGCTAACAAGCAGAAACATTAGCCACCAATCTCTATGAAGTAAACAGCAAGTAGAAAATTATTTCAGATGGCAACTACAGCACATGAAAATGATTTTCCAACTGGGTTTCAGTGTTTCAGGTAACTTACCAAGAGGTTATGGAGGTAGATCATTTGAGGTCAGGAATTCAAAACCAGCCTGACCAACATGGTGAAATGCCATCTCCATTAAAAACACAAAAAATTAGCCAGGCATAGTGGCGTGCATCTGTAACCCTAGCTACTCAAAAGGCTGATGCAGGAGAATCACTGGAACCCAGGAGGCAGAGGTTGTAGTGGGCCGAGATCATGCCACTGCACTAAAGCTTGACTGACAGAGTGAGACTCCGTCTCAAAAAGAGAAAAAGAGGGGCCGGACGCAGTGGCTCATGCTTGTAATCCCAACACTTTGGGAGGCCAAGGCAGGCGATCACCTGACGCGAGGAGTATGAGACCAGCCTGACCAACATGGTGAAACCCTGTCTTTATTAAAAAAAAAAAAAAAAATTATGATGAAATTTGTTAGATTTTTAAATGTGCAAATAAAAAATAGTTGTTCAAAGGCATAGTGACAAATGCCTGTAATCCCAGCTACTTGGGAGGCTGAGGCACGAGAATCACTTAAATTCAGGACGCAGAGGTTGCAGTGAGCTGAGATCTTGCCATTGCACTCAAGCCTGGGCAAGAAGGCAATAGGAGCAAAACTCCGCCTCAAAAAGAAAGAAAAACCATTAGCTGAGCATTGTAGCACATGCCTATGATCCCAGCTACTCAGGAGGCTGAATCATGAGAACTGCTTGAACCCAGGAGGCAGAGGTTACAGCGAGCTGAGATCGTGTTACTGCACCCTAGCCTGGGTGACAGAGTTAAGACTCTGTTTCAAAAAACAAACAAGCAAAATTTTGCCAGATGTGGTGGCAAACATCTGTAGGCCCAGCTACTAGTAAGGCTGCGGTGGGAGGATCACGTGAGCCTAGGAGACTGAGGCTGCAGTGAGCCGTGATTGCACCACTGCATTCCAGCCTGGGTAACAGAGTAAGACCCTGACTCCAAAAAGAATACAAAACAAAAAAACAAGCATTGCTAATACAAGATGATTTTACATGTGTTTAAGAAATGCAAATATCTTAGCTTGGAGAAGTTAAAAAAAAAAAAAAAAAAGAAATGCAAATATCCTTGACAGTCCACAACATAACAATCTTGAGCCATAATAATGCATCACAAATATTTCTAGTAAAATAAATTTATATTTTAAAAGGGCACTCACAACTTAAAGGTTTTACCTAGATCTTCCTCAATCCCTAGTTGCAATTTCTTCCCCTCCATCTTTTCTATGTCTTCATCATTAAACTTATACCATTCACCAGACTGTGGATCTTTCACGTGGGCGATGTAGTGGCCAGAATAAGCACTCACTCCCCTGTGTATGAGGACTGCACTGAGTTCATACACATAGGACCCACCTGGAGAGAAAGGGAGAAAGTAAAAGAAACACTGGATAACAGTATTTCTTATATCCTGAGCCTCAACTGTAAGGATTACGAATCTTTATACATCTGGTATAACTAAAAACACATCACCTACAATTTTTAAAAATTAGTTTTACAAAATAATGTATAATTACACTCCCTTAACACTCTCTTAAACAGCACACTGTATTAACTCTCCAAGCCCTCTGCAAAATACACAGATGAAAAACCACAGCCTCCTGGGCACTCGGGGAGTGTAAGCTACTCTACTACATACTGTGCTCTTCAGCACAGACTAGAGAGGCCACACACTTGCCAAGAAAGCTGTTCATACTCTCTGATGTGTTACAAAAATTAAAACTTAATTGACAGTGAATGAACATTTACATTTTAAAATGAACTAAAATGTCTTAAAGTTTGAAAAACATCTTTCAAAGATCCTAAACTTAAAGCAATTATGGGGAAATGTGTTAGAAAAGATCACTTCCACTATACATGCTGTTATTTACTAGAAAACAAAAAGAATCATTAATAACCCACATAACCACAATACTAAAACCTACAGTTTTTTTCTAACAAATATTATCTTTTCACATCATTATTCTTCTAAAAATTATTTACAATGACTATATATAATTACCATAATGTACCTAACCACACCCATATTAATGAACATTTACACTGGTAGCATTTCAGCATCTTTATAAGCAATAATAATTAACTTTGCAGTACAAATCTTTGCACAGATCTTTGACTGCCCCTCCCCACCTCTGCCCCCCACCCCAAGTAAGGGTCTTGCTCTGTCACCAGACTGGATTACAGTACCATAGTCACCTGACTGGAGTACAGTAGCACAATCACAGCTCACTGCAGCTTCAACCTCCTAGGCTTAAGTGATCCTCCCACCTCAGCCTCTTGGAGTAGCTGGGACGAGAGGCATACATTTTAATTTTTTTAAATTAATTAATTTATTTTGAGACGGAGTTTTGCTCTTGTTCCCCAGGCTGGGCTCCACCTCCCACATTCAAGCAATTCTCCTGCCTCAGCCTCCCAAGTAGCTGGGGTTACAGGTACCCAACACCACGCCCAGCTAATTTTTGTATTTTTAGTAGAGACAGGGTTTCACCATGTTGGCCAGGCTGGTCTCAAACTCCTGACTTCCCTCCCAAAGTGCTGGGATTATAGGCTTGGGCCACTGCACCTGACCATTGTTTTTTTTAAAGATGGAGTTTTGCTCTTGCTGGAGTGCAGTGGCAAGATCTCGGCTCACTGCAACCTCCGCCACCTGGGTGCAAGCAATTCTTCTGCCTCAGCCTCCCAAGTAGCTGGGATTACAGGCACCTGACACCATGCCCAGCTGTTTTTTGTATTTTTAGTACAGATAGGGTATCGCCATGTTGGCCAGGCTGGTCTTGAACTTCAGACTTCAGGTGATCCACCTGCCTTGGTCTCCCAAAGTGTTGGCATTACAGGTGTGAGCCACTGCGCCCAACACTCCCCCCCTTTTTTTTTAAATAAACAGGGTCTCACTGTGTTGTCCAAGCTAGAATTTGACTATTTCATTGGTATAATTTCCTTAAAAATGCAAAGAGTAAGTCACAGCAGGGTATAGCCAATCACTTATTAGACAAACAATAAACATGCTGGACACAGTTTCAGGCATGAAGGATACAGCAGTTGACTAAATAAACAAAGTCCCTGCATTGTTGCAGCATAGTGGGGGAAACAGTAATGCAGATTAATACCTGGACCAAAACCCACCGAATTCACCCCAGCTGAAAATACTGAAGATACTGGGTAAGATAAAAATATTTTTAAATCTTTCTAAATGCACTAATTATCTGGCAAGAAAATAAGAATTCTCAGAAGCCCAATACCGTGCGATGGCAATAAGCCATGCAGTAAGGACAATAGAGTTTCCCTCTGGGAGCATTAGAGGAACACTATGATCAACTTGAACTCTGTTTTACCATATCTCGAGGGGCTTATGGGATCAGAGACAACAGCTAAGGTTCATAAAAGTTGAGGTGTCTAACAGGGGACTCCCACCAGGACACTAAGGTTCTTTTTAAATTGACAAATAATATTTGTATATATTTATGGGTACAATGTAATGTTTGATATGTTTACATCATGGAATTAGTAAATAAAGCTAATTAATATAACCTTTTTTTTTTTTTTTTTCATTTTTCATTTTTTTGAGAGGGAGTCTCACTCTGTGGCCCTGGCTGGAGTGCAGTGGCGTGATCTCGGCTCACTGCAACCTCTGCCTCCAGGATTCAAGCAATTCCCTGCCTCAGCCATTCGAGTAGCTGAGATTACAGGCACCCACCACCATACCTGACTAATTTTTGTATTTTTAGTAGAGACGGGGTTTCACCATCTTGGCCAGACTGGTCTTGAATACCTGACCTCGTGATCTACCCGCCTCAGCCTCCCAAAGTGCTGAGATTAACAGGCGTGAGCCACTTCGCCTGGCCAATATAACTATTTTTTGTGGTGAGGACATTTAAAACCTGGTTTTTTTTAGCTATTTTGAAATGCACAATGCATTATGAACTGTAGTCACCATGTTGTGCATAACTCTCCAAAACACGTTCGTCCTGTTCAACTGAAGCTCTGTACTCTTTAAACATCATCTCCCCATTCCTCATTGCCTCCTGCCACCCACCACCCCATTCCCTAGATTCCGGTAACCAACATTTTCTTCTCTATTTTATTTATTTATTTATTTTTAATTGTCTTTCTTCTCTATCTGTATGTATTTGACATTTTTAGATTCTATATATAGTATAGATGAGATCATGCAGTACTTGTCTTTCTTAGCCTGGCTTGTTTCACTTAGCACAATGTTCTCCAGATTCATCCATGTGATCACATATGACAGAATATCCTTCCCGATTCCCATTTAAGGCCAAATAGTATCCCATTGTGTACATATACCACATTTTCTTTGAAACTAGAATTCTTTAGTTTAGAAGAATATCAATGGTAGGAGAAAATTATCTGCCTTATACTTATACTTTGGGACCTATGGATAAAAATGAAAAACAAAAAGCAAGTCTCCATTACAACTTCATAAGAGGCTAGCCCTCAAAAAGATTTCTTTACTATGAATTCACATTACCTATGAAGTCAGAAAAACCTCAAGCCAAGAGTTTTGTTTGATGTGGTCCTGGGATGAGTGACAGTCCTAAGGAATGAATTCCATCAAAACACACACACACACATCATGCAATACAAGTCACTCTAACTGCAGGGCAGCAAACAGCAACAAAAGCAAACTGATGGGAGATTTTCACCTCAGTCAGTGGAAACAGCAAATACATAAATAAAGTTTTAAGTATATTTAAAGAAATAAATGATGGGAATAGAAATTATAGAAAATGAAAATCGAATGATGATGAACAAAATGAAACTCCTAGAAATGGAAATTACAGTCACCGACAGTCAAAACTCCATAAAAAGGTTAAACCTCAGATTAGGTTCATCTGAACAGAGAATACATCAAGTACAAGGTGGAGCTAAAGAAATTACGCAGAGGGGCCGGGCGCGGTGGCTCATGCCTGTAATCCCAGCACTTTGGGAGGCTGAGGCGGGTGGATCACGAGGTCAAGAGATCGAGACCATCCTGGTCAACATGGTGAAACCCCGTCTCTACTAAAAATACAAAAACTAGCTGGGCATGGTGGCACGTGCCTGTAGTCCCAGCTACTCGGGAGGCTGAGGCAGGAGAATTGCCTGAACCCAGGAGGCCGAGGTTGCAGTGAGCCGAGATCGCGCCATTGCACTCCAGCCTGGGCAACAAGAGCAAAACTCCGTCTCAAAAAAAAAAAAAAAAAGAAAGAAATTACGCAGAATGCAAGACAAAGCAATGAAGAGTTGGGCAACATGCAGCGTAGAGTAAAAATTCTAACACATATCTCACTGGCATTCCAGAAGGAAAGGGAAAAGAGAAAAAACATTCAAAGGTAATAGTTGGAAACTTTTCAGATGCCCTAGGTGAGAAGAACAAATCAATTAAAAATCAAACCAAGTGTTATAGCTCTTTTAGAATTTGTCCAGCAGGGTTTCTTACTAGAAAGCAGAAAAGATTTTTTAAAAAAATCTAAATTAAGAAACAAATCAAACCAAAATTGGTCCCAGTGACATTGCAAAATACCAAAACCAAAGAAAAGGTCTTAAAGTTAGACAAATAAAACAGGTCTCCTGTAGAAACAAGAATTAGACTGCAACCAACTTTTCAACAGCAACAATGGATGCCCAAGGCAACAGAATGGTATCTTCTTCAGTGATACCTTCAGTGAGTGAAAGTAACCATCCATACTTAAGAGAAAATGAATTTCGCAAGGACAAAATAGACACTTTCAGATAATAATACGTGAAAAGAATCTTTCACCCACAAACTCTTATTAGAAGAATTTTATAAGCTCTAATTCAATATTTAAAAATTATTCCGTGGCCGGGTGCGGTGGCTCACGCCTGTAATCTCGGCACTTTGGGAGGCTGAGGCAGGCGGATCACAAGGTCAAGAGATCGAGACCATCCTGGCTAACACTATGAAACCTTGCCTCTACTAAAAATACAAAAAATTAGCTGGGTGTGGTGGCACACGCCTGTGGTCCCAGCTACTTGGGAGGCTGAGGTAGGAGAATCGCTTGGACCTGGGAGGCAGAGGTTGTGGTGAGCCAAGATCGTGCCATTGCACTCCAGCCTAGGCAACGGAGTAAGACTTTGTACCAAAAAACAAAACAAAACAAAACAAAATCCATATGGAAGGTCTAGAATGCAAAGAATTATAAACAAAAGAGGTGGGTAAACTAAATAGAATTCCCATGTAAGATAGCCTGTAGGTATCTTTTTTTAAAAAGGTGGAACTAAAATACATATGAAAAACAGGCCAAGTGTGGTGGTTCACAGGACTTAATCCCAGGACTTTGTGAGCTGAGGCAAGATGACAGCTTGAGGCCATGAGTTTGAAACCAACCTGGGCAACATAGAGACACCCAGTCTACAAAAAACTTAAAATATTAGCCAGGCATGATACTATAAACCTGTGGTCCCAGCTACTCTGGAGACTGAAGTGGGAGGAAAGCTTGAGTCTGCGAAGTCAAGGCTGCAGTGAGCTGTGATCATGTCACACTGCACTCCAGCCTAGATGACCTTCTTAAAATAATTTAGAACATCAAGTGCTTAATGTTTTGAGATCACTGAGGGTAAATAAAGATGTTATCTAGAGAGTTAAGAATACATGTTGGCTAGGCACAGTGGTTCACACCTGTAATCCCAACACTCTGGGAAGCCGAGGCGGGCAGATCACCTGAAGTCAAGAGTTCCAGACTAGCCTGGCCAACATGTCAAAATTTCAAGGAGAATCGCTTGAACTAGGGAGGCAGAGGTTGTAATGAGCCCAGATCGCACCACTGCACTCCAGCCTGGGCAACAAGAGCAAATCTCCTTCTCAAAAAAAATAAATAAATAAAAATAAAAGAATACCTGTTGTAACTTCTAGTTTAATTATTAGTGTTAGGTGGCCCAGGCTGCCTCTGCCCTGGGGGCATTTTCATACTCCACATTTTAGGGTTTACCTGGAATTACCCTCCACTGTTCTTTCTACTGCACTGCACTACCCCATTACTTCATGTTAAAGGTGAACCACAAAAAGCCTAATCTTCCTAACCTCAGGGAACCATAAAGAAAACTACTGGCTGGGCGCAGTGCCTCATGCCTGTAATCCCAGCACTTTGGGAGGCCAAGACAGGTAGATTACCTGAGGTCAGGAGTTCTAGACCAGCCTAGCCAACATGGTGAAATCTTGTCTCTACTAAAAATACAAAAATTAGCCAAGTGCAGTGGCACATGCCTGTAATCCCAGCTACCAGAGAGGCTGAGGCACGAGAATCGCTTGAACCCGGGAGGCAGAAGTTGTGGTGAGCCAAGATCGCACCACTGCACTCCAGCCTGGGTAACAGAGGGAGACTATGTCTCAAATAAAGAAAGAAAAAAAAAAAAAAAGAAAAGAAAAAGAAACCTCCTGAGTCCTGAACAGAGCAGTAAAATAAAAAGGGCAGGGGAAAGAATGTCACGGTTTTAGATTGGTCATACCACGTTCTTCCAGTTTGTGTAAGCCAGGGAACCTCAAGCCTTGAACTTTGTAATCATACCTAATTAGCAGAGGCCCCAAATCTCTGACAGAAATAAACGTAAGGGCTTTGGAGAGGAGATGGCATATATCCCAGCCTTAGGGGAATCCCCATAAATAATTCTCTCTGTGCAGTAACCAGCATGCAGTCAAAAACAACCAGGAACAGAAGAAACAAACTAACACTGAAATAACCAGCTCAGACAGACAGATCAGCCTGAACAATATTCCAACAGTGTCAGTCATGGATTATAAAATCTGGGTGTTTTTAATATTTAAAGTGGTTTTAAAATTTTTTTTAAATATTCTGGATGCCTTTAATACATTTATGAGCAAATTATTGATGACAACAACATTTTAAATACATCAATAACTGAGAAAGGTGATACATATCTTTTTGTGGCTCTACCGACCCTAACTGGTCAAAAGCACACCATTTTGCAAGACATGAGAAAGGAGGAGAGGAAGAGAAAAGGAAAGAAGGCTGAAGGGGAACCAAAGCCCAGGATTTTCCAGAAATGCATGAGCCTCCAGAGTATGGAAGTCTGCAGAACACTGGGTTCCAGCAACCTCAGCGGGACCTAGTTCTCAGAAACACAAGCATGTCCAGCGGATGAAACCTCAGCTGAAAACACAGAAGGTAGTAGCATCCAAAGACATTCTAAGGTCTGGGAGAACAAAGCATGATAAGGTTAACGATCACAGACTTAGCAGGATCTGGAGGCATCACCAGTGGGGTTCTTCTCCCACTACCTTCAAAAACCCAGGTGAAAAAGCAGGGGCAGCAGAGGAAGATTTAATTACGGGTTACGCTGTGGCTGGCAATATCCCAGGAGAAAAAAGAATAAACTATGTACAGGGATGCATGCCTATATAGTAAAATGCCAAAGAAGAAAAACAATAAAAGAAGCATTCAACATGAAAGTCAGATAAGCGGTTACACTTAAGGGGAGAAAGGAGGTTTTAACTGTGCAGCTGGGAGGGGCACAAAAAGAGGCTTCTGGGGAAACAGAAATGTTCTTCTTTCTTCATCTGGAGAGTGTACATAATTCATAATTCACCAAGCCATGAATTTTTGCATCTTAAACTTTTAGGAATAAGATATATTTCAAAATTTAAAAATAAAAAAATAAAATAGACTGAGATATATGAAACTTCCACTATGGAAGGACAAGGCAAAGTAAGGCACTGAGTAAGGGCTGATTGAGGGTAGAAGGCAAGATCACTGAAGGAGAGAAGTTGCTATTAGGTCAGCTAGAAGGAGTACCCAAAGGAATCTTATTAGTATGCCCTGTATCATTAATGAAGACAATAATCCACAGGTATTAGCAGTAGCTGTAAATTTATTACCAATAGACAGCATTAAAAATGCTGACATCACATTACCATTCTTAGAGATAACCTGGACTTATCATCAATTCATTAAACTAATCAACTTTAAGGTCAGATGTGGTGGCTCAAGCCTGTAATCCCAGCACTTTGGGAGGCTGAGGTGGGCAGATCAACTGAGGCTGGGAGTTCAAGACAAGCCTAGCCAATATGGTGAAACCCTGTCTATACTAAAAATACAAAAATTAGCTGAGTATGGTGATGAATGCCTGTAAACGCAGCTACTCGGGAGGCTGACGCAGGGAGAATTGCTTGAACCCGGGAGACAGAGGTTGCAGTGAGTAGAGACTGCACCACTGCACTCCAGCCTGGGTAACAGACCATGACTCTGTCTCAAAAATAAATAAATAAATAAATAAATAAAAACTTCAGAATCAAGATAGTTTTAGACTGGGTGCAGTGGCTCACATCTGTAATCCTAGCACTTTGGGAAGCCGAGGCAGGCAGATCACATGAGGTCAGGAGTTCAAGACCAGCCTGGTCAACATGGTGAAACCCTATCTCTACTGAAAATACAAAAAATTAGCCAGGTGTGGTGGTAGGCACCTGTAATCCCAGCTACTCAGGAGGCTGAGGCAGGAGAATTGCTTGAACCCAGGAGGTAGAAGTTGCAGTGAGCCGGGATTATGCCACTGTATTCCAGCCTGGGCAACAGAGTGAAATTCTATCTCAAAACAAAACAAAAACAAAAACAAAAAAGAATAGTTTTTAAATCCCCAAGAAACATGGCAAGACTTGAGTTAGAGAGTCAGGGGCTAATATTCGAAAATGAGGACCTCTCATTCTGAAGATCTCTGCATATCTGCAGGCTCACCGTTTAAAGAAACAGGTGGATTGTCCTTTTAACAATAGACCCTCTTTTAGATCCACCTTTTGAGCTCTGATGGATATGTGTGTACAGCTTTGTGTGGTTATGTGAGTATGGGAAAATATAAATACTAATTATCTGGATGACAGAATTACATGTGGCTTTTCTTTTATTTGTTTATTTTTATTTTTATTTATTTATTTATTTTTCAAGATGAGGTTTCACCATGTTGGTCAGGCTGGTCTTGAACTCCTGACCTCAGGTGATCTGCCCGCCTCGGCCTCCAAAGTGCTTGGATTACAGGCGTGAGCCACCGTACCCGGCCTATTTTTTTTCTTTATACTTTCTGAATTTCCCAAATTATCTAGAACCCTAAGCAATTAACAAAAGTTGTTTTTATTCCTCTACCTATATAAGGGAGAACAAGCATTACGACAGTGTGTAAAAGAGAAGCCTATAACTATAAACCACTAGATTGCTTTTACCAATCCTAGCAAACAATTCTAAAATAAGAAGATAATATTTATTTATTTACTTAAAAATTAAGGAAATGGGACCTGGCTCGGTGGCTCATGCCTGTAATCCCAGCACTTTGGGAGGCCAAGGCGGGCGGATCATGAGGTCAGGAGTTCAAAACCAGACTGGCCAACATGGTGAAACCTCGTCTCTATTTGAAAAAAAAAAAAAAATTGAGACGGGCACAGTGGCCCATGCCTGTAATCCCAGCACTTTTGGGAGGCTGAGGTGGGAGGATCACTAGAGCCCAGCAGTTCAAGACCCTGACTCTAAAACAATTTTTTTAAATTAGCTGGGCGTGGTGGCATATGCCTGTAGCTCTAGCTACTCAGGAGGAGAGGTGGGAGGATTGCTTGAGCACAGGAAGGTGAGTCTGCAGTGAGCAGTGATCACATTACTGCAATTCAGCCTGGGCGATAGAGCCAGATCCCATCTTGAAAAAAAATAATAAAAAATTGCCGGGC
>PVKV010016297.1:0-51224 GCA_004027835.1 Alouatta palliata
AAAAAAAAAAAAAAAAAGATGCAAACTAGTAAGAAAGGATACAATAGGACAGTTAATGATCCCAGATAAATGATATAGGAATTCAGTCCCTCAAATCCTTTAGTCTGGATGGCTCAGGGGTACAAATCAGCCCAACTTCTGCAGTGAGGAACAGAATGCTTCAGAGAGGATGGGACAAGGCCTGCTAAGCACAGCAAATGGTGTTTGCTCAGCACAGAGCTGTGAACATGTACAGTGGACAGAGACCATTCTCCTTTGGGTGGTAACCTGTAATCTGTTAGTCATATCAGACTATGTTCAACTCTTTGTACAGAGTAGGAGGCCAACGGGGATCTGGGGTGCTTAAATGAACAACAGTTCTAATAGCTAACGTCACTCAAAGGCATGTACCAAGCATTTGACCAGCATGATTTAACTATATCCATCTCATTTAACTCTCCCAGCAATTCGAGGGATGGATATTATCCCTTTCTATTAATATGTAAGCTGAGTCTGAATTAAGAATCAAACAGTCTTAACCACCATGCCATATTGCCTCCTCAAATAATTAGATTGTCCAGAGTGGACATGTTCATGTTATAGTAAAGAACACTTTGAAAAAGACAGATACTGAAACAAATCCCAAGTTAGTACCTTAGCGGTAGAAGGACCACTCTACACTTGGCAGGAAGGTAGGAGCATTCAGGGAAGTTTTCACAGAGAAGGTAATGTTTGAGCAGCATATTAAGAAAGGATGGCTCTTCCCTTGGTAAATGGGGTGAAAGGAAGGGCATCATGAGAAGAAGGCACAGCCACTGGGCAAAGCAGGAAGACAGGAGGTGGCACACGTGTTCAGAATCGCAGGCAAACGCCAATCTCCCTCAACTCATGTTTAAGTGAATGCTTGAACATTCAAATTGATGTTTGAAAAAGCAATGACTGCCAGACTTCTCAGGGGTCATAAAAAATTATTTCTTCAGAGTGTCCTGGCAACAAAAAGCCAATTAAAGCCCCAGGAGTCCGTGACTGAGAAAGCAAAAAAAAAAACAAAAAAATCCTTCTCAGTCCACGACTCCCCTCCTCTGGTTCTTTTTCCTCCTTGATCATATTTAATTAGAAGAAGTGGCTTTGGGTAAAGCAGCCATGAGAGTTGAATATCTCGCTTACAATGGAGCCCATAATAATTATTGACTGTACCTTCTATAATAGGCCTTATAATTTATTACCCCAGCTTTGCTTCCTGGGCTTCATATCAATACCTCTCATGTGAAGTGGTGGCAAGTACTGAGCACAGACTTATTTAAAATTTTATCCCTGAAATTTACTTTCTCTGTAGTATATTTGCCATAATCAGGAGCCCACATAGCCCCCAGCTGGGATAAAAGACAGCAAAGGATTGAGGAAAGAGACATAGCCTTGGTGTGAGGCTGACCTGTCCGGATGCTGGTCCTTGCACTTTTACCACTCCCTGAGTTTTTTCCCATTTCTACAATATAAGTACTACCTTTTAGGGTTGTAGAGGAAATAAAAATTAATAATGCATGTAAAGACCCTGACCCAAAACCTAGCATACACTAAACACTCAATATATACTTATTTCCTTTGAGTATCTACACTTTTAAGTCATTGTGCATGGTTCTGGATCGTCACTGGCTCCTGTCGAGGGCCTGTCCCATATTCTGCTCTGGGATGGGAAAGATGAAGGATATATAAGATGGAGAGGATGTACCTTTGGCTATAGGGGGCCTCTGGTTTAGTTGAGGATGCAGGTTGTATAGATACATTGAAACAAAATAGTGAAGATGGTTCTCATTCAAAAGCGGCTCCACAGGTTGTCTCAACGCTCAAGGAGTTCAAAAGATTCATGATGAAAGGCTTCCAGAAGATGAGACTTAAAGAATCACGAGGATGTGGGATGGCAGAAGGAAGAGAAAATGAACACCATGAGCCAAAATCCTGGGTTGAGATGGTTTTCAGATGATTACAAAAAAAATAATAACAACTATTAGACCTACTAATATTTAAGCATTGTTCCTCAATTTAGTAACAAAGTCAGCTCCAGAAAATTCCAAGGAGGCACAAATTTGAAATGTAAGCTTACAATTCCTCAGACGTCAAGGTGGTGTTTTGTTACTGGTCAAAACTCTCTTGATGGTAGATGCACGGGCAATCAAGGTGCAATTAACCTTTGCATCTTCACATAAGCATTAGTTATTTTAATGAGGCAAAAACTTAAGTACACTCCCTGGCTTCACTTCAAAGTGATGCCCCAGCTCACACTGGGGAAAGGTACTAATCATTTCAGTGTTTCTTAATGCTCCTAAAGACCTGTCTGTATTTAGAAAAGTTGTTCCTGGGGTATTATGACAGTATATGCAGAACTTGTTCATGTCATAAGTTTACCGTCATATATGGCTTTGCATGACTCTAAGAAAAATGCATGCTGAAGCAGAAAAGCCCTCAGGCACTTCTGTGGTTTGGGTTTTGCTGAATGCAATGCTTAGTGAGAAATCACTCTGAGAAGAAGAGGTTGAAGAGACTGATTTACATGGAGTATGAACACTGAAATATAATTAAGGCATAATAAGTTCATGCAGAATTAATGCCAAGTCAAAACAAAAACAACTGTTTTCTGTTGTTCTACCTGAGCCCTGTCACAGACTCATGCCAGCTAAATCCAGATCTATTTATATTGTTCTTGAGAGTCTTACTGAATGGGACACTACTCCACAACTCATTCTTGTGCCTGCTCTTTACAACTAACCAACCTCTAGCCTGAACGTTCATTCTTTAGTTGAGGCATAACAAGTAAATAACAGGTGCCAACATAAACACTATCACCACCGCCTATCCAAGCCCATTTTCCACAAACATACTCAGTTCTGTTACATCACTCTCTTCTAAGTTTTGAATCATCAATACATTTCAGAAATTTCTAGTTGCAATCATCGTACTACATTTTCTGGACAGAAGGGACCACCAATGAGTTCAAAAATCATTTACTGAGCAGCTACTATATGCAAGTGGCTCTCCTGGGGTTGCAAAAATAAGACAAGGGTTTTGGCTTCAAGAAGTTCAGTGTATTAAACTGTTGGCGGGTTTTAGGGTTCAGGGGAGCACTCAGTTCGTTCCTGGGTGGGTTCCAGGTTCTTGGTCTCTCACTCTCTCAAGAATGGGAGAGGGGACCATGGCAGGTGTGCTCGTAAAGTAAATACCAGACCCAAAAAGTTTTTGTAGAAAAGTATTTATTTAGGTAGAGAAAGAGAAAAAGAAGAAGAGAGAAAGCTTCCACAAAGAGTGTGTGGAAGCGGACCCCAGAGGGGAAATCGCCCAGATGAGGGGACAAGGACTTTTAACCTGGGAGGAATTCCCTCCCTCTCCAAGTCCCCTGGCCAATGAAAGGAGTTCCTTTGGACTTCGGCTGGTATGATTGACTTTTTGATTCTTCCCACATGCACGAAAATTATAACAAAAACCTCTAATCCCCAATGGAGAGAGAGTGGAGGGGACACGGTGCAGGGAAATTCTTGCCCTTGACACTATGCCCCCTGTGGACCCAGAAAGAGAACACTTTCCCTCAAAACCACAAGACTTATCTTCCACGTCCTTCAATTACCCTATTAGAGAATACTTATTTATTGATAAACAATTTGAAAACAGAGCTGAATTCACTGAATACCTATATTCAATGTGATGTCTTGCAGCAATGACCGAATTCCTCTTTGTTTTCTTTCCCACCTGACAAACTCCCAGTCACTGATCCTTCAAGAAGGGATTCAAAGGATTTACTCAGTTTTGATAGATAAGAAAATGTTACTCTGTCTTTTATGTCACACTTTGCTGAGTAGCCTTAGTTTCTCCATAAAAACTATTTTATTGATGCATCTGCCTTCTTTATTAGACTTAAGCTCCTTGAATACGGGAACCTGACTTTTTCATTTCTACACCCTGGCATCTAGTTTAGTGCCTGATCCAATACACACTTGCTGCCTGAGTATGATGAATAACTGAGTATGATGATGGTTGCTGTAACATGTATATGCTCCTCTGAATGGAAATACGTATTTGCTCCATTCTTTCAATGCAATCCCACCTTAGCAGTTCTGCCTCAACCAGTAACCTTTATTGAGGTCCAACCAGCAACTCTTTATTGAGGTCCAGCCTAAAACTCACGGTTTTCAGATGATTACAAAAAAATAATAATAACTATGAGACCTGTTAATATTCAAGCATTGTTCCTCAATTTAGTAACAAAGTAAGCTTTGTTACTCGACCTTACTCACTTCATCTGGGTATTTATCCAGAATTCTGGGGAGATATAAAAAAAAAGCAGCATGTAGGCCAAATCACTCATACAGATATGTTTGCATGTATCTCTGGAATATATTCTTTATTTTTACCTGTATATCTATCCTATTTGAAGCAATGTTCTCTTCACTATAAAAACCTACTGTTATTATTTTGCTCAATTAACCCATATTGTATTTTTTTCCTGATGTAAGTATGGCTACTACTGCTTTCTTTCATTTTTTCTTCACACACAGTATCTTTTTCCTCCCTTCTCTTTCAGTCTGTGTGTGTCCCTATAGGTGAAGGGAGTTTCTTGTAGGCAGCATATATCTAGGCCTTTTTTTTTAAAACCCATTTGGCCACTCTATCTTCTGACAAGAGTTTAATCCATTTACATTAAAGGTAATTACTGATAGGCAAAGACTTGCTGGTGATATTTGTTGTTTTCTTGTTATTTTCTAGATCCTTTGAATAAATTCATGTTCTAAACTTCTGTTTGCTTGTTTGAAGATTTAACTGCCATTCATGAAGTAAAGACTTCCTTTTCCTGACTGGTACTCTGATCAGCATTAATAATAAATATTACTGCTCTGAGGTAATAAACTCCAATCCAAACAAAAAAAATGGCATGTTATGCTTTGTTAGACTGTGCTACTTTTTTGTAGGTAAACACTTAAGTGATTTATGTTTGAAATACTAAGAATGATTTTAGAAACCCCAATAATACTTCTGCAGATACCTAGAATTGTGCAGACTTCACGAGTAACAGTGATGGTGAGTAACATGACCGTCTGTCAATTACATGCCAGGTAACTTTCTTGTCCTCGCTCTGCCACCACTATGTGACCTTACAAGTTATGTTTCTCCATGACTTGGTACCAAATGTATAAAGTAGAAAGAGTATTCTCCTAAGAGTTACATAAATGTAATGAGATAATGAATAAACTCCTTACCCAAAGTGCCCAGTGCATACTTAGGTCCACGGTCCTCCCCAATCATCAGTAGCTAGCTATTACTATTTTTCAGACTTTCTATGTCCTACTCTTTTTTCCAACTGTCTTACTGCATAACTATCCATGGCATTTCAGGGAATGAAGTACTACATTTTAAGGAAGAAATTTAATAGGATTGTGTCACCAGGAGAGAGAAGAATTAAGGCAGATAAGCTTGGAGGTTTCCATAAATCATGCAGATTTTAATTGGAAGCAGTGGTGTTTGCTGTGGTTGGAAGACAAGAGGAGGAGGAGCAGTTCATTATATGAGTATGTCAGCCCTCATCAGGTGGGATTGAGAACTTGGAGAGAGGGCCAACAGAGAGTTATCAACCATTACTTAGACTTGAATAAATCAGTTACTTGTTGATGAAGGCTCATGAGCAATCTATACCATGCTAGGTTTGTAAGCAGGATTGCTGGTTGAGGCAGAACTGCTAAGGTGAGATTAGAGTGATTTTCCCAGTGAAATGTGATATTCCTGCTCCCTCTTTGGCTCACACTCAAAGAGAGAATAAAATTTAAAAATCCAACAAATTAATACTCCACCAATCCAGGCCTGTGGAAGCCTTGTGGGAAGAAGTCAGAGGCTACTTGGTTTATTTTAGTCTAAGTCTCCTGGATCCATCATATATGGAATGTATAGTTGGCTCTAAGAAGTGATGAAACCCCATCCATTCTTATTTTTGCCCTTACAACATTGTAGCTTCTCATGAACCCCCTCTAACCTTGTCCCTTGTTCACTCATCTTCTCTCTCCAGGGTGTTGGCAGCCACCAGGACACTGTATTAGCAGTCTGTTTTGGATTGTTTTCAATCATTGCATGACCTGTGAATTGCCTGCAGGTGATTAGAAGCTGCAGGCAGCACTAGTGAACAGTTCACATAAGGAGCAAAGACACAAGGAAAATATTTCCTCAGGTACTGTTTGTTGGAATTCCAGGCCATGAACTTCATGTAATTCCATATGATGACATGTCAATATGCATGTAACACTGGTTACCACTGACTACGAATCTCCTGGGGTGACCCATTCCATTGAGAATAAAGATTTCTTTCCCCAGTTTGCTTTACCATTCTATTTCTAAGCTGTGTAACTGCAAATTCTAAGAACTAACTTTAATTTCATTTGGTAAGAATACAGTCAGGACCTCCAGGACATTAAATATCTTCAGAGTCTTATTAATCTATTAAAAAACTTTTACCAATGTATAACCAGTTTTAACTTGGAACAATTTGCACCCACATCTGTGTCCTTAGAAATCCTTATTTACAAGTTATCCAACAGGCCTGAGAAAACAGAAGCTTTCTTTAAACAGTTCATCTTCAGAGCAGACATGTATTATATTTATGTAATGAAGCGGTTGTCTGACTAGCTATATAACAATTCAGGTGTTTTTAAGTAAGTAGAAAAAATGTAGCATGGAAACTTAATTCTGCTCCTGGAGCAGGTTGATAAATCTAGCCAAACATCTTTATTTTTTACAGTACATTAAGGGAACATTTTTATTTAGTACAGTCATAGATCTTCACATTATTGGGAAGTGTGTTCTTATATTGCTTTTTTGTCTTCAGAATTGCCTTAGGAAGACATTCTTTCACTGGGAGTTCTATTGATGTTATTCTGGGGGAGAAAACTGTGCCCAAACTTGATCTGAATTAATTCAGGACTAGAGAATGGTGTCTTCATGCCCCTCACTGCCAAAGGCTTTGTCTGCAGAAGAGGAGATTTGCTTTTAAAAGGATAGCCAAGATTTTTGAAAATGGATGATGAATACATGGTTCATCAAACTATTCTCACAACTTTTGTGTACTTTGAAATTTTCCATAATAAGTAGTTCTTTCAAAGGAGCTGGCAATAAAAGGGGAAAAGGATATCTATGGGAAAACTATGAAAATTCATTTCCCATAGATACATTAGCATTCACTGTGTCCCAGACTCTGAGCTAAGAAGTATAGAGTAGAAACAAGAAACTGTCCTCAAGAAACTCATTCTCTAGTTGAAATAATTTCCATGGACTGAGTATCTCTGTATCCTCAAAACTGATACGCTGAAGCCTAAATCCCCAAAGTGAAGGAGTGAGAGCTTAGGGAAGTAATTAGAGAGATGATCTCACCCCTATCTCCCCCCTCCACACTCCGTTCTCTCTTGCGCTCTCTCTCTCTCTCTCTCTCTCTCTGTGTGTGTGTGTGTGTGTGTGTGTGTGCGTCTCTGTCTCCCTCTCTCTTGGCCATCGAAGATACAGTGAGAAGGTAAAACAGCCATATATAAACCAAGAAGAAAGCTCTCACTAGACACTGAATCTGCTGATCTGCTGGTGCCTTTATGTTGAATTTCCAGCCCCCAGAATTTTGAGAGAAAAAAATACATATATCATTTAAGCCATCAGTCTGTGGTATTTTGTTATAGTAGTCTGCACTGATTAAGACAATACTGCATATAGATCTGGAAACTAGTTCAGGCTGGGATAAACTAAATGGTGTTTAGTTCATCACCCCCAAAAGTTAAAGGGGTGATTTAACTGTGGGGCTCTTAGAAAATTTTCTAGAGGAGGTGATCATTGAGTGAGCATTAAAAGATGATCATGGCTTCAAAATTCCAAAGAGGATATGTGACATGGTTTGGCTGTGTCCCCACCCAAATCTCATCTTGAATTGTAGCTCCCAGAATCCACACAAGTCGTGAGAATGGCCCTGTGGGAGTTAACTGAATCATGGTGGCCGGTCTTTCCCGTGCTGTCCTCATGATAGTGAATAAGTCTCATGATATCTGATAGTTTTATAAAGGGCAGTTCCCCTGCACATGTTCTCTGGCCTGCCACCAGGTAAGATGAGTCTTTACTCCTCCTTTGCCTTCCACCATGATTTCAGGCCTCCCTAGCCATGTGTAACTGTGAGTCCATGAAACTTCTTTTTCTTTTTAATTATCCAGTCTTGGGTATTTCTTCGTAAAAGTACGAAAATGGACTAATACAGTATGCTAGTCCACAGAAGAATATAAACATAAAGAAAGAAAGATGGAGTAATATGGAGTGTTCCATGATCCCTGACTCACAAAAGAATGGTCTGGAGTGATTTTATTGGTAGGATTCATAGGGAAAGGTGAGCTAAAGGCACATTATATCCAGAGAATTAAATTTCAGAAAGAAGCATAAAAAGTTTAACCTGAAGAATTAGAAACACATTCAAGGGACAGGGTTAAAGACACATCATGTTCCCAGTTTGACTTTAAAAGCATAATGTTCCTAGTTATGGGAAATATGAACTGAAGAAGACAGACATTGAAAATATTTAGATACAAATATTTTTAATCTATCAATTTCTTTGTCTAGGCTCAAGCATCAATATCTATTGAATCAAAAATAAGCAATATACTCCCTGCTTTCTTTGCTTCTACTCTGACACTATAATCTGTTCCTCCCTTTTAAGCTAGTGTAATGACGTATACTAAGAGCTCTCAATGAATCACACCTCCTTTTGTCCATAATCCTTTGCAATGTGGTTTTGTTGCCTCTTGTATCAAGAGTTAGAGACTATTTTCCTATCCCTGAATCTGAACTGGCTTTGTGAACATGCTTTGGTGTGGTGTAAGTAATACTGAGTGGCTTTTAAGGATAGGTCTTTGGTAAAGCAAGCTGAGAAAATGAAGGCCTTGCAGTTTCTGGTTTTGCTCTCATCAAATGCTCTAGCCACAATATATGAAAGTCAGGGCTAGACAACTGAACAATAAGAAACAGCGTGAAGAGAGAAACCCAGCCAGTGGCTTAACAGTCACCTCCAAGGATTCAGACCTGTGATTAGAACCATCTGAGACCCTCCAGTGCTCAATATGTAACTGCATCCACATAACTAATCCCAGGTCACAGCAGGAGAAGAACCACCCAACTGAACCAAGCCAACATAGAGAATCCTAAAAAATACAATAAATTATTGTTTTAAACCATAAAGTTTTGTGTTATTTGCTATGCAGATATAAAAAACTGAAACAGAAATTGATACCAGAAGGGGAATGTACCCATAACAAAATTTAAAACATGTGGCATTGGCTTTGGGACCAGTTAGTAAGCAGAGACTGGGGGAAAAGTGAAAGAACTGCTGGAGGCTAAGAGAAAGGTAAGTATGTTATGTTGTGATAGAAATATTAGCAAAAAGTCATGTACAGTAATTTGAAAGGTAGAAATTATACCTAATGAACTCATAGACCTGGTTAAAGGAATCTCAAAACAGAAGTTTGAAAGTACCAATTGATTTTGCTAGCAGTGTCTGATAAGGAAGAAGAAGGAGGAGGAGAAGGAGGAAGACGAGGAGGAGGAAAGGATGAAAGAAGAGGAGGAGGGAGGAGGAGAAGAAAGGAACTGTTTAGTTTTCAAGCAGAATTAGAAGAAAATACAGAAGACCAACGACTTAGTAAGTTAAACAAATAACATAAAACTGTCATTCATTCCCAGTCTCTGCACCGGTAAAAAAGACTCTATATTTCAGGAAATAAGCCCTGAATCCAAGATCAAGTCAAACTTCTGACTGTAAGATTCTGAGTTAAGATCTTTGAAAGATTAAGTTTGTAAGTTTTGATCTGCTCTACTAGAAAAAAAGGATTTTAATAATTTAAGGTGCCCACATCACCCAAAACAGTTATAATTTGCATCAAAAAGAATTAAGGATGCAATGTTTATGTTTGGAGTAAGCCAAATCAGGTTTTAGGAAACCCACAAAGTTTTAAAGTGTTAGATTATTGACAACATTGGCAGCTTGGACTAAAAAAGATTAAGACAGTAGAAAATATAAAGAGGTCTCTGGATCCAAGGTACTCTGAGAAAGCTACTAAGCTGCAGTAGGATATTTATTAAGGCAAAAATAAAGAGTTTTCAGAGGATATAGCTAAGAACCCAGAATTAAAGGGGAACAGTGGACTATGGAACCACTCCTAGAAAGTATAAAGAGCTAGCAAGGTGGCTTGCATCTACAGTCCCAGCTACTCAGGAGGCTGAGGCAGGATGATCCCTTGAGGCCAGGAGCTCAAGACTAGCTTGGGCAATATGACAAGATCCTTTCTCAAGAAATATATATATAATTTTTTTTTAAAGAAATGAAAGTATAAAGAGACCCTATTCAAAAATAATTCTCGGTCCCTAGAGTAGGAAGAGCTAAGAGCAGGTACCTGGCTGGATTTCAGAATCACTACCTACCAGTGCCTGCTATGTGCTTCCATTTCTTCCCCATTTTGAATAGTGTTAGCTGTTCCTCTTACTAGATGTGCCTGCCTCATTATTAAATATTGGGTGTGAGGTAAGCATACGGCTAGTCATTTTAGTCACATTTATCTGGATCAGGAAGACCCTCAGTCAAGGAGCCACACCCCAAATGCCTCATCTGTCACTGAACAGGATTCAGAACATGACATGCTTGACTTTGAGCTCAAAGCTGTAATTGGATGAGGTTTAAATAGTTTTTAAAGCAGTTGGGTGTAATTTGCTTATGGGATAAACGGATATCATTTTGGCCAGAGTGTAGACTGCTCTAGATTAATAATAGTATAAATATTCACTATTACTCCCAACAAAAAGTAGATATATTTATTTTTTATAAATGTAACTATAATCATATTACACATTGGTTTAAATCCTTTTATTCATTAATCCAGTCTACAAATATATGTAAACTATCTACTATTACTTAGCACTCTCCTGTTCTCTGGCGATAAAGTCAAATTAAACAAAATGTCTGCCTTTATGGGACTTGTAATCAAGTAGAGTTAAACAAACAAATAACTAAAAACACAGCATTAGGTGGGATGCTAGAATCGGGAGTATGGGATGGAACTTTTAAAGAATGTCAAGGAAGATGACTCTGAAGATCAACTAGAGATCTGAAAGTGGTATCATAGAGAATCATACACAGATCAGAAAACTGGTGTTACAAAAAGAAGGAACAGTGAGGTAGAAATAACCTGGACTTTTCTTAAGAAAAGCAAAACTACTTGTGATCTGGGTCAGAACAAACCAGGGGGAGAGTATGAGTCTGGAAGATGTGGAAACAGGCTCAGATCATGCAATAATACCACTGCTGTCCACTGTGGTAGAGTAGAACTTGGTTCAGTGTATCACTGGCCTTCCCTGGGTGCCATCTTTTCAAATGTAGGTATGGGTGCTTGACTTTATGGTGCTATTAAGCTGTGGGTAGATGCTATCTATCTATCTATCTATCTTCTATCTACGTATCTACTTATCTATCTATCTGAAACCACTATTCCCATAAAAATATAGAAAATCCGGTATCTCAGAAAGATTCTGATTCCTCTTCCCAGTTTATACCTGTCCTAAATGAAGCTACTATATTGACCTAGTCTATCACTACAGAGCACTTTGGGCTGTTTCTGAACTTCATATTAATAGTATCACATAGTAAGCATTCTTTTGTGTTTGGCTTCCTTCACTCAATGTTATGTCTGCAGGATTCATCTATTTGTATGTATCAGTAGTTATAAACCTCTGGTTTTACCCTCTCCTCTTCTTCAATGACGTTTACCATCACCGATAATGACAAGTGCCTGTGTATTTGTATTTGCTCATATATTTATTTCACACCTGCCTCCTATGCTAGAATGTAAACTCCCCCAGGCAGGGTCCTTGTCAGATTTATCAATTTCTGCATAACCAACACCTGATATGAAAAGTTATCAACAAATATCTACTGAAAGAAGAAGCAGGAACCTGCCCACAGGCTAGAGGCTCTGAGAACCACATCTGCCTGGAAATGAAAGTGGATCCGGCAGTCAGGACAAACAGAGAGATTCTGAAGTTAGAAAGAACAAGATAAAATGTGGAGGTGATGAGCCAGTGACTTGAAAGTGACTCATTGAATCTGAATTAGGTAACCAGGAGCATCTTATTGCTATTAAAAAACTGGAGAGTGCCGTGTGCAGTGGCTGATGCCTATAATCTGAGCACTTTGGGAGGCCAAAGTAGGTGGATCATGAGGTCAAGAGGTCGAGATCATCCTGGCCAACACGGTGAAACAGTTTCTACTAAAAATACAAAAATTAGCTGGGCATGGTGGCATGCACCTGTTGTCCCAGCTACTTGGGAGGCTGAGGCAGGAGAATCGCTTGAACCTGGGAGATGGAGATTACAGATCATGCCACTGCACTCCTGTGTGGGTGACAGAGTAAAAGTTCATCTTAAAAAAAAAAAAAAAAAAAGGAGAATATGAGAGTCTGGATTACATCTTTTTTTTTTTTAACCCTCTTTCTCCTTAATCCAGTAAGAGAACTGTACATTTCCTTTGGGGAACCAATTTCTCCTCAACTCCTGCTCCAACTTCATGAATATCAGTGTGGAGATCAATTACAGTAGTTCACTCTCCTGCCTTAGACAAGTCAATAGGAGAATTCTACTATTCTGGTCACTGTACTTTCATTTGGGAGTAGACATGTGACCCAAAGAGGGCTGGATTCAGAGTGCTCTGGGGCTCAAACTATGGACATTAGGAGAGGAGCACCCTACTCCTCTGGAATTGTGAACTGTAAAAAAAAAAAAAAAATAAAAATACTGGCTTAAGCTGTCTACGGCCATCTTCCTGGATTTCCTAAAAGGAGCTCTAATTATGTATGAGAAAGCAGAGATATCACATCAAAACAGGAGAGAGGAGAAAGGAGAAAAGCCTGTTGACAGAGATTGGGCCCCTTTATCCAGCACCTTGATTTCTCACTTACAAGATCCAATAAGTTCCTTTATTTTCTTTAAGTTAGTTTGAGTTGTATTTCTATCATGAAATATGCATGGCATTTCCTTCACTCTCATTTTTTGAAGGGGAAAAAGCAACTCTGCAAATAAAGAAGTGCAGCTGACTCTTCAGCCAAAGCCACAAAGAAAACTGTTAACACAAAATATGTTTGCCTCTCTGAAAACCATGCACAAGAGAAGCGCTGAAAACAGACTTATGCGGTCAATAGAGATGGGGTAAGGACTGTGATTCCCTCCAGCCTGATGTTAATTCTCATTTCCCAAAATTCAGTGATATCACCTTAGCCATGATGCAGTGATGGAACACCACTGTGTTCATCCAAAGCATTCTACTTCCGGCCCTCATCTAGGAATAATTTAAATAAGAAGAAAAAAAGTTGACGTTGAGGTTGGATAGAATTCCATCGGGAAGACCAGGATTTCACAGTTGATTGGTGGCTCTAGGCCCTGGTAAGCAGAGGCAGAATGGCCCCCTGCCTCAACCTCCTTCTCTTCATACCTGATGGTAGGGACTCAGCTGTGGACTCAGGGGGTGCTGGTGAGGGAGTAAAGTGAAGGCTAGAGATACATCTCCCTAATTCACTATGGGATCTAAGAAAAGGCATTTTCCCTTCTGAGCCTTACTTCCTTCATCAGTAAAATGAAGGAACTGAATGAGAGGATCTTCATGGTCTTTGATATTCTAAGAGTTTATGCCAATGGACACAGCTTCCTTAAACCACAGGGTCTTTGCATATACTGTTCCCTCTGCCTGGGTGCTACGCCCTATGTAGCAAATTCCTACTCATTCTTTATATCACAGCTAATGTACCAGTTTCATGGGGACATCTGTGAATCCAATGAAACCACATGCTTCCATTTCAGAACAGACAGCTGAAATTATTGTGGGGGCTAAATGCTTATTGTCTGCTTCTTCTGGTAGATTTTAAGCACCTGGAGAACAGAGATTATGTCTACTTTTGATCACTTTAGACTTATGGCATGTGTGGGTATGTGTATGTATGTGAAAGACACAGAGAAGAGCTTTCTCTGCTTTCTAAAGCCAATGTTTGGCCTGAGAATTCCAGGTTCTCTCTGACAGAACTTGGCCAGTTGGTAGAGTGAGAAGGCATTTTTTTTCATATCTGTCCCTTTAAACAAATAAAATGTTTGGGTTACAGAAATGCCACAATAAAGAACAGAATAATTGTAACTTGAACTGATTTCAGAGCCTAAGCTGAATTTTAGCCAAGTCAGCTCATTAGCTACAGCACCTTCAGGGATTTCAGAGTAAGGCAAGATGCGTGCCCACGGTGGGCTGGAGGCATTTCAATGAAGGTGCACCACTGCAGCGCGTGGAGAAAGGTGTGGACAAAATTCAGCATGCTGAGTGGGTGAGAAGACATAGACCCTGTTAATGCATCAACAGTTGTCAGACTCCCAAGTTCCTCCCTATCCCCTTTGATTTCAAAGAATTTTCCTGGTTTTTCCAATCCCACCTGGAAATTGGGACCCTGGTTCAACCAGAGGAAAAAAGGAAGGGCAGAAAAGGTGAGAGAGAGAGAGAGAGAGAGAGAGAGAGAGAGAGAGAGAGAATATGAATGAGCCATGTAGAACAAGATAAGGAGGGATCCAAGACACTTAGAACAAGGAAAGTCCATGGAAGACCTCCATCAGAGGAGTGAGCAGAATTGAAGGGGCCAGAGACATGCCTTGTTGCCACAGAAACACAGCTGCTTCTTTCCAGCCAATTCTCTCATTTACGTAGCACAGACCATTCATCTGTGAATCACCTAGGCATTGAACCTCTTCCTGAGCCTCACCCACACGCAGAGAAGTTACGGGCCATTCCCTAATACCCAAGGGCTGTGTTGGAGCTGCACTTTAAATCAGGTGTGATTCAGATGTGTGGTCTGTGCTCTGTGGTTTATGTAGCACCATGACATTCCTCCACACACATAAGCCTTCACCCCAAAGCCCTAATGCCTGTGATACATTCAGTTGGTAAACATATATTGAGTGCCACCTAAGTGCCAAGCACAGTGCTAGACATTAAGGGAAACCATGTATACACACAGACACAACTTCCGCTCCCACAGAGCTTACGGTTTGCTGGGGGACAGATGTATCTCTCCAGTAATAACCAATACAGAGACAGAAGTTTCTCAAATAATAAATAATACCAGAGAAAGAAAAAACTAAACTGAGACCAGCACTCAAGGGAAAGAAACACTCTCCTATTAGACTTTATAATAAAGAAACACGACCTAGAGATATTAGTAAGCACCTACGTGATGCCAAACTCTCTACTGAACCCTGATGGTACAGAGAAAATGTGATGCTATGTCCCCCGGGAACTTGCTGCCTGGGATAAAAAGGAGCCAAGTAAACACAGCAATGCTGCGTGAGATGTGCCAACATCCTGAAGCCCTGCACAGAGCAATCAGGTATCTAGAAACACAGATCTAAGATCAGAGGAAGGTTTCCAGAGACTGTTACCTCTAACATGGCCTACAAGGTGAGTTACTTAATGCTTTTGTGGAGTATCAGTCACATGTAGAAATATGCCTTCAATACAGGACATCAAGAGCCAGAGCATTAGAATGGCGGATCTAAAATATAAAAAGCTCTGTGGCAGCAGGCTAGTGAAAGCTTGGTGTTATTTTTTTAAAATGATGGCTTAAGGTTCACCTTTATTGCTGTAAATCAGTGACATGTTTCTAAATCAGTGTGTATCGACATCTCTTTGCATTAAAAAACAAAAAATTTAAACCCTGTGATGAAATGAAAAAGACACTCCATTTAGACCAGGCAGGAATATTCAGAATAGAGAACTGAATTTTTGTATTAATGTATGTTAAGGGGAGAAATTCAGCTCCCTGTCTCTCCCTGTCTCTCACTGCCTCCTGAGGACCAACAGGAAGTAGTAAGTCTGGCTGTGCATGACAGAGGTCCTCAGATTTGCAGCTGGGGCATCCAGTCACATTGTGTGGTGAGAGTCAAGTTCAAGAACTCCTCCTTGGCTGGAAAGAGTTCATTTTAGCCAAAGAAGCGAGGGGTCGATGGCCTCTCAAATGAAACAGATAAGGCAAACAGAGGGTTCTTGTCAGAAACAAATGTTATGTCTCTCCCTCTTGAAAAGCTTACAGATGTTATCAGTAGGAGTCTAGTTGGGCCTAAAACGAGCCCCTGAGAAGTAATATTAACCAGACGCTTGGCAGATCGTTTATTTATCTCCAACTAAATTCAATAAAGAAACCCATATATAAATAAGGGAAAATAATGCGACTGTTAGTAATTTATCACTGGAGAGAAAGCCATTGTTGCCCTTATCTCTTCAACGATGTTCTATTTCCAAGTGGTAATGAATTACGAGGTTGCCACAACCCTCCCCAGTGGCAGGTCACTGGGGCCAAGCTGGGGGCTACAGACCAAAATCCCCTTCAGAAACCTGGTGGCAGCTGTCTCAGGCTCATGCTCTCTGCCTTTGGAATCCTGTGTGGGCAGCCCAAGGCCAAGGCCTGGAATGTCCCTCCTCCTCTGGGAAAAAAATAAGACACTATTTCTAAGAGGACCATATTCTTACCTTTTAGGTGCCTCTCCGGGAGGCGTGGTTAAAAGCTCATTACTAAAGCAGCATATTGTTTGTTATTTTCA
Organism: Alouatta palliata; assembly: GCA_004027835.1. Classification (NCBI taxonomy): domain Eukaryota; kingdom Metazoa; phylum Chordata; class Mammalia; order Primates; family Atelidae; genus Alouatta; species Alouatta palliata. The sequence goes on from PVKV010016297.1 coordinate 16,639, forward strand.
AGTTCCCATCTGCCTTTTGGCCATTTATTCAAGGACTGTGTTCCACTTGGCTTCAGAGAAGTGGGTGAGATGGAAAAATCGGGAATGGCGTTTGAGATCAAGAAATCAAAATGGTGGCTTGTTTTATCATAACATTAATCTTATCGGTGGTGGTGATAGTGATGGTGATGACGACTGTGATAATGGTGATGAAGATGTTGATGATGATGGCAGGTAGTATTTACTGCAAACTTACTGCATTCCAGAAATCATTTTAAGCACTTTATATGAATTATTTCATTTTGTTCTTCCCACAAACTTATGTGTGGGTTTTATTTTCATTTTTTAGGAGGAAACTAAAGCCTGCAAGGGTGAGTGCCTTGCCCACTCCCACAGAGCTGGTTAGCGGTAGAGTGGAGACTTAAACACAAGGATAGGATATGACTCCATTGTCTTTCCTGCTAGCTGGGGTGAACAAACGCAGGACATACCTTCTAGGTGACATTCACGATGACAAAGAGCTTCACAAGAAGTGAGGCCAAAACCTTTGGTTGGCATTTTAAATAACAGAACAGGGCCTATGGACTTCTTAGGACTACTGGAGACATTAATATGTTCAAGAAGGAAGGCAGCATGGCCAGGTTTGAATTTTAGAACTGTAATGACAGCATTACAGGAAATGGTCTAGAGTGGGACCAAGGAGCCCATAAGGCAGGGAGACTAAATAGTTTGGCCATTGAGTAGTTGATGTGGGAGAGGATGACAACTTTAAAGAAGGTGATAGCCATGGGAGTGAAGAGGAGGGCACGGTTTATGGAACTAATTGATAGAATATTCTGATACCAGGCATGAATTTTCCAGGCCACAAGGCCAAGCCTTAATCCCTTAATTTAGTTGCTTATTTCATTAGCCTCTTGTGAAAGTGTATCCTTGAGGCTTTTTTGCAATACTTGGGTCCTTTTTCAACCCTTTATGGTATTCCCAAAGAAGCGGAGGACCATCTGAACCATTAGTATTGTTGATGGAATAGCCGTCAATTGGGCTATATACTCTTCTGGGTCCTATCCTACTTCATACCCCCTATCCATCTGGCAATGACACTGGGCCCCTGGCTGACATGGATTAGAATACAGGTGGTATGTGACCCAAAGATTTCTTTCTGGGAAATACAGAACAGACATGAACAAACCCCAGCTTCAGGCTGCCTGATTATCACAGCAGACAAATGGATGGGCATTTCCAGCTGTGATTGGGTAAAGAAAGTCAGACTACAGAAAGAAAGAGGGAAAGACTAAATACAAACAGAGGGGCAAAGACAAGAGATGGAGAAAATCCTGATGACATGTCAGGTTCAAGTCTGAGCCTGATGGTGGCTCCTTCCCAACCCTTGAGAACCACTCAATATTCCCTAGCCTTACAATGCTACGCACCTCTTCCTAGTTCTTTTAGTTCAAGCTGATTTCAGTTGCTTATAACCAAAAGATTCCTAAGATGACTGAGTGTCTAAATTGTTCTATAGGCCACTGAAAACCTCATAATTTTTATGCCAACTTCTTCCTTGAGGTCTTACCAGTTAATTATTTTCCTGGTAATAGAACGGGAAGAATCACAGAAAGTACATTCTCTGGGGTAATATCATGTCCTGCTGAAAAAGTTAAAAGGAAAGCTTAATTGTTGAACTGTTATACTCAGGCATGTTACCAGATCCCAACATTAGGTCTGAATCACATATGTAATACGCTTTAAGAGGGATAATTAGAAACCATAAGCGGAATACTTAATGCTTTTGTGGACTGATGTATGAATGTTCAGCCCCTCTCCATGGAAGCTATGACAACGTAAGTCCATGCCATCAAAGAAAGCGCCTTTACACCCTCTCTCTGAGCCATGCCATCATGGCTGTGTCTACTGGATACCACTGGCTGAATGGATGACCTTCTGTAGAACAGACAAGGAGAACTCAGCACATTTCAGAGATCCGGAGGCTGCCAGAATGCAACACACCCACCTTAACGGGAAACGTCTTCATTCTACTGCCTACATCACTGAGAATTGTAACTTATTACTGAGCTAGGAGCCCTTTCTTTACTTCCTTATGTGTGGTCGGGGTATAACTAAATTTTGCTTTAATTTTTGGATATCCAATGAGTCTCTTTTTGTTTATACAAAGCGCCACTCAGAGATAAGGTATCTGTTCACATTTCTATCTTTAAAGCTAGCAAATGCATCATTACATGGATGTAAACACGGAATATTCTACAAATGGTTTTCCTTCCCAGTATGGTCAAGGAGGAAGACTGAAAATGCCCAGCCTCTGGTTCGATAGCAGACCTTCCTCACGGATGTTACTTGTCTTAATATTTCAGTACCATGTGACTTTAAGAGGCTATGTCACAGATTGACCCCATGAAGATAACAACGTAGAATAAAGTGTAATTTATCCTGACCCACAAAGGAGGACATGAGAAATGAGCATAATTCAGCTGTCACTTGGACTAAGTAAAATAACCTTGTCATTCTGGGTTCTATAAGGCATGTGCTCCAGGTTATTCATGGCGTTGATAACACACAAAGTGTGGTTTTGAATAGGTGAGGATCTCCATGACCCAGACAGCTCTCTGAGGTCCAAAGAACATATTTCCTCTACCCCACAATCAGGGTGGGGTGCTATTTAACATCTAAAGATGGTCATGTCATATAACTGTAGCTAACATCTCCTCAGTACTGACTGTATGCTCTGTCACTGCACTGAACACATTATACAGATCGTCCAATTTGTCACAACAACCTTGTGAGTTAATTCAGTATTTTACACATAAGGAAGCTGAAGCCCAGAAAAATTAAATAAAACTTGTCCCATACAGGACATCAACCCAAAGAGCCTAATTCCAAAAACTGTGCCCTTAACTGTCTACTTTATTCATCAGCCTGGGGATGGCAACATTTGGTCCCAGGTAAAGAAGGTTAGGAAAAGAACTAATATTTGAGCACTTATTATCTGCCAGGCAGTTCCTTATGTGAGAGCCATTTTATGTGCATTATTTTGCTTAACTGTCAAAATAATCCTGTGAGGCACTGAGATTAAAGTGACTTGCTCATTATTAAGTGGCTAAAAGCAGAGTCCATATTTGAACCTATATATTCCTGGCTGCAAAGCAGGAATTCTGTCTGCTACCTTTTATATGTTTTCTTGTGTTTTTTGTTTGTTTCGATTTTTAGGTTTTTTTAATTAAAAAAGCACACATCACATGAATGACAAAATTAGAATCCCAATTGAAATAATTTGACACAGATATATTTAACTTGGTGCTAGTCTTCATAACTTCTCCTTCTCCCTCAAAAAAGTCATTTTCCTATCTCAGAGTTATGAGGATATACTCCTATGTTTTACTCCAGAAAGTTCCAGGTTTTACATTTAAGTCTATGATCCATCTCAAATTAATTTTTGCCAATAGTGTGAGGGAGAGGTGTCAAGATGTTTTTCTGTATGCCTATTCAGATGCTCCAGAAAATCTAACCGATCAAATATATGGGAATCCATTTCTGCACATTATTTTGTTCCATTTGTCCAGTGGTCTATCATTTATATCAATACCATACTATCTTTATTATTGTAACCTTATAGTACGACTTCAAATAAGACAGTTAAAGATGTCCACCTTTTTTCTTTCTTTTTGAGATCGTTTTAGCTATTATCAGTCCTTTACATTCCCAGATAGATTTTAAAATTGATTTCTCAATTTCTATTACAAAAGCCTGTTGAGATTTTAATTTGAGAATGTGTTAAATCTGGAAATCAATTTGGGGAGAATGGACATCTTGACTATACTAAGTCAACTGACCTAAGAACATGGTATATCTCTTTATATCTCTATATTTATTTAGGGCTTTATCAATTTCTCTCAGGAATATTTTATATATAGTCTTTAGTATACAGGTGTTATATTTTTGTTGAAGGTATTTCTAAATGTTTTTGGTATGACTGCAAATTTTATTTTTTAGTTTTATCTTTCAGTTGTTAGTTGCTAGTACATAGAAATCTTACTGATTTTTGTATATTGACATTGTTTCCTGCAAATTTAATAAATTCACTTATTAATTCTATTAATTGTCTTATAGATGCATTAGGATTCTTGTGTAAACAATCACGCTGTCTGAAAATATGATAGTTTTACTTTTTCCTTTCCAATCTTTTAATATTTCTTTTATTTATCTCTTACCTTATTGCACTGGTTAGGACTTCTAGCATAATATTGAATAAAATTGGTAAGAGCGGCCATCCTTGCCTTGTACTTTATCTTAGAGGGGAAGTATTGATTCTGTAGGCTTTCCACAAACCCTGTTAACCAAATCGAGGAAGGTTTTTTTTTATTATAGTTTGTTATGTTTTTATTATGAATTATTATAAATTATTGCTGTATTTTACCAAATGCTTTCTTTTCAAAATTCTTGAGTTGATCATATGTGTTCTTTCCTTTATGTTATTAATGTGGTCACAGACATTGATAGACATATTAATAAACTTTAAACAAATCTTACATTCCTGAAATAAAACTCGGTCATTGTACATCATCCTTTTTATGTATTATTGGACTTGATTTGCTCATATTTTAAAGATATTTTTTTCTATTCATGAGTAATATTACTTTATATTATTTTCTTAAAATATCTTCATGGGATTTTTCTTTCAGAGTTAGGCTGGCCTTTAAAAAACGAATTGTAAATTCTCCCTCCATCATTTTCTGAAAGATTTTGTGTAAGATTGATATTACTTCTTCCTTAAATATCTGATAAAAGGCACCAGTGAGTCCATTCATACCGGAAGCATTCTTTATGGGGTAGATATCTAGCTACTCAGATTTTCTAATTTTTTATGAAAATTACATAAAATTTATAGTAATAATGTTCATAATATTCCTTTTGTCATCCTCTTTCATTCTCAATATTTTGGATTTATGGATTCTATTTTCCTCAATCACTCATCCTACAGGTGACTTTTGACTGTGTTAGTTTTCTCTATTTTTGTCTTTTTAGCATTAATTTCTGCTCTGGTCTTCATTATTTCCTTCCTTTTATTGAATTTGGGTTTAATTTTATCTTCTCTTTCTAGCTTTTTAAGGTGGGAAATGAGATCACTGAGTTTTACATTTTTTTTCCTTTTCCAATATAAACACATAAAGCTATAAATGTCCATTAAGCATGCTCTAGCCACAACTCACAAATATAAATACGTTGTATTTTTATGAATCAGATCAAAATATTTTATAACTCATTTTGTTATCCTTAATTGAATTTTGCTATGTAAAAATGGGACGCTCAATTTCTGAATTTTTCATTTTTTAAATAGCTTATTTTTATTTCTCATTTAATTCCTTTGTTATCAGAGCACATACTAAAATTGAGTCTTCTGTGTTTTACTGAGATGTAGTTTATTTGAGACCATTATATGGTCTATTTTGGTGAACTTTCAAGAGCACTTTAAAACAATGTGTATTTTGTTGTTACAGTAGTCTACTAATGGCAAGGTAAATTAGGTTTGTAATAACCTTGTTATAACCGTCTATATCCTTACTGATTTACAAATTATCTATTGTCCTGTGAATTACTCTAAGAAATATGCTAACATTCTCAATTAGTATTGCGGGTTTTCAGTTCCTCGTTTTGCTTTGTCACTTATTTTCTATGAGTATTTTGAAGCACTGTTATTGGTTTCGTACAATTTTAAAATTGTTATTTCCTTCTAAGGAGGTGATACTCTTATTATGAAGTGTCTATCTATGATTCTGATAACATTCCTGAAACTGATGCCTATTTAATATGATAGTAGCATAGCAATGAGAATTTCCTTGGGCTTAATGTTTTTATGGTGTATCTTTTTCTACACTATTATTTTCAATTTACCTCTTTCTTCATATTTATAGTGAGTCTCTCATACATATATGTGGAGTCTTGTTGCCACTTAAAAAAATGAGTTTAACAATTACTGTTTTTTATTTTAGACTCTTTAGACCATTTATATTCAATTTAGACTTAACGATACATCCTGTTATTTGACTCAACTATTTTTATCCCTTCCTTAGTCTACCTGCCTCCTTTTGGGATAAGTTTTTATTTTTTATTTTTTTAAATATTCCCTTTTATTGGCTCCACTAGATTTTGTGCTATACTTCTCTAATATTTTTGGAGGTTCTTCTAAAGATTATGAGTCCTTAAATAATCACACTATATTTAGAGTTATCACTTTATATAGAACATAAAATCTTTGCAAAATAATATAATTCTATTTATCTTTTTCCTTTCTTTGAGGTATAGGTATATGTATACTATATACACACACTAATATATATACTTTCTATGTTTACTAATATATACTTACCTAGTTCCCCCAATACACGTTTCTATTTTGGCTTTAAATAATCAGTTATCTTTTCAAAAAGGAACAGTTTAAAAATAGACTTTTTACCTATTCAAATTTTAATCATGTTTATCCATATACTTATAATTTTTATTGATCTGTTTTCCTAAAGATCTGAGTTTTCATTTGGTATGATTTTTTTTATTAGCCTAAAGAACTTTCTTCAGCATTTGTCATAGTATAGATCTTTTGGTGAAGAATTAGCTGAGCTCTACTTTAACTAAAAATGTTATGTCACTCTCAATTTTAAAAAATATTTTTGCTGAGTATAAAATTCTAGGTTGATTTTTTTCTGTACACATTTTTAAAATGCCCCTATTTTACTGTCTTCTAGATGCTATTGTTTCCAATTAGGAATCAGAGACCATTCATATCCCTTTCCCCATGTGTAACGTTCTTTTTCTCTGTATGCTTCTAAGATTTTCTCTTTATCTTTAGTTTTCAACTATTTCCTTATGATATGCATAAGCGCCTTTTTTTTTTAATGAATCGGGTTTGTGTTCACTAAGCTTCTTGAGTTCATAAGTTAACAATTTTCATCAAATTTGGAAATTTTCAGCTATTACTTCTTTAAATAATTTTTCTGTCCTGTCTGTTTTTTATTTTTCTATGATTTCATGGTGTGAGGATCACTTGAGGCCATGAGACAGAGACTAGCTTGAGCAACATAGAGATCCCTTCTCTACGTTTTTTTGTTGTTGTTATTGTTGTTGTTTCTTTCGTTTTTATTAGTCAGGCCTAGTGATACACACCTATAGTCTTGTCTACTCATGAGGCTGAGATGGGAGGATTCAAGGTTACAGGGAGCTATGACTGTGACAGACTGAGACTTCATCTCTAAAGAAAAAATAAAAGAGAATATTCCTTTCCAAAAGGATCACAGTCCTGTGCCGACTGCTCCCCAATAACTAGAACGTTATCTTACGTATTTCATTAATTTTTATTGTTACTGATGATAGCAAGGCAAGTTCAGCATGAGTTACTCCACCGTGCCCAGTAGTAGAGTTCTGTACTTTTCAACGAAAACAGGTAAAAGTTCTATATGCTTATTGTAGAAAATTTAGAAAATACAGGGGAAGAATGAAGAACAAAATCACAAGTCTAGGAGAGAATAAAGGGATCCAGCACCTTGTAATAACAGGACTTTCTATACTTCAGAGCTAATGTCATCAACCTATCTACTTAGCCTCTTCTGAACACACATATTTTAACAGTATTCTAATGATTCCATATATACAGATGTTTATCTTCCTCTCTATTCTCACTTAATATTATAAGAAGAAAATTTTCCACGACACTCAGTATCTTTTGAAAACACTGTTTTTTATGGCTACAAATGTTCTGTCATTTCCATTGAACATAATTTATTTAAACATTTTTGGCATGCATTCCATTCCCACATTTTTACTATTTATAAAGTTGCATTGAACATATTTGTATATAAATAGTCACATGCATTTCTGACTTTTCCCCCAAGATGAAAAATTACTGTGTCAAAGAGTATGAACTTTACTTAGGTTCTCTACATTATTCCACCAAATTACTTTCCATATTGATTCTTTATGGGATAGATATAGCTATAACTTAAACTCCTCTGCAGCACTTACATTAATGTTTATTTTCCTGCATTCTTGCCAAATCTAAACATTACTATTTTTAAATTTTTGTTAATTTAATAGATAACATGCTTCTTTATTCGTATCCCAATTTGTCTTAATTTATGGATCTGTGAGGCTGCATATTTCTGCCTATGGTTAAATATTTCTTCTGCATCCTGCCTTTTTTGTATCTATTGCTTAAGATGAATAAGAATGTAGTGATTTTTTTCCCTTAATGATTCACATGGGTAAGCTCTCTTATTATTAATTTTTAAAAATCCTTTGTGAGAAAAAGTTCTGATATTTGACAAGTTCAATTTATATAATTTATACTTATTAATGTTATATACATTTTATATGTAATACCATTTATAACTGTATATATTTTTATATGTAAATTAGATACATTTATAATTATATATAAATTTGTGTGTATATATACATTTATAAATTTATATATTTATTTGCACATCTAATTTATTTATATATACATAAATTTATATATACATATATATAGAGAGAGAGAGAGAGGATTTCTCTTCTTAAGGAGCTCACAGTGAAACAGGAGAGTCAATACTGCCTGCAAACAACTGTCATGTACACAAAGAATAATAAATAAAGGAACTCAAATGAACTGTCATGGCAATTCAGATAAGAAAGAGAACATTTCTAGCTAAAAGAAACAGGAAATGCTGGAAAAGAGATGTTGCTTTGTAGCTATGCCTTTATGGATGAATGACAACAGTGGGTCACAATCTATGTTTTCTTCACTTTTATTTAAGGTTCATGGGCACATGTGCAGGTTTGTTATACTGTTAACTCCTGTCACGGGAATTTGTTGTAGAGTATTTCATCACCTAGGTGCTAAACCTAGTTGTTTTTTCTGCTTCTCTCCTTCCTCCCCCAGTCGTTCACCCTCTAGTAGGCTCCAATGTTTATCATTTTCATCCTTGTCGTCTATGTTCTCTCATTACTCAGCTCCCATATATAAAAAAGAACAGGTGGCAGTTGGTTTTCTGTTCTTGCATTAGTTTGCTAAAGATAATGGCCTTCAGCTCCATCCATGTTGCCACCAAGGACATAATCTTGTTCTTTTTATAGCTTCATAGTATTCCATCGTGTATATGTACCACATTTTCTTTATCTAACCTGTCACTGATCACAAACTTTAAGGTACATCAGTATCACAATGAAGGCCTTGTCTAAACAGACATTGCTGGTCTAAGGTGGGGCCTGAGAATTTACATTTCTAACATGCTCCCAGCACCAGTCAGGGCCCTGACTTTGAGAACAATTAAATGTAGAAAACTTAGGAAGAAAGCATTAAGTATTACTAACAGAGAAAGCGTAAGTATTACATAAGCAAAAAAGAGAATGCCTAACGAAAAACAGCCTGAATAAAAATGTGAGGATTTGTTCGCTTGTTTGTTTTGAGAAACGGTCTCACTCTGTTGCTCACACTGAAATGCAGTGGCATGATCATAACTCACTGCAGCCTCAAATTTCTGGGTTCACACTTGAGCTCACACTTGAGCCTCAGCCTCCTGAGTAGCTGGGACTGTAGACACATGCAACCATTCCAGCTAAAAATGTGATTGGGTCCTGCCTGAGTCAATCAAAAATTTCACGTTACTTTAAGGTTCTTCTCCCTCCCTAAATTTTAAAACTCTATAGGGAATCAAAGGGATTTTTCAAATCTCCAAGTACTATATTTTATTCTAGGGTTATATACAACATAAGCCTATTCACAGCAAAAGTAAAGAAGAATGTCCCAACATCAGTAATTTTCGGTCACATTCAAATTCACCCTATATTAACACTTTTTAAAATCCATTCGCTTTTTAATGTTTAACTTCAATTATTTTAAAATTAACTTTATTTTTAAATGCACTACACTAAATACATAACAGGTATAATTTTCCCTGAATTAAAAGTTACCTGTAAAAATAAATAGCATGAAAATAAAACTTTATTATTAAATTTTAATTTGATATCATTGCTGGCAATAGCTTCAAAGCCTGAAGTCTGCCCAATCTTTGCTTAAAAGGAGACGTTAACAGAAATCAGAAAGGAGGATTCCCTGATAAAATACAAAATGTCTAGTTAAATTTGAACTTCACACAAACAGCAGGTACTTTTTACATACAAGTATGCCCTGTCCACTACTTGGGACACACTTATACTAGATGTGTATTTACTGTTTATCTGAAATTCAAATTTTACTAGATCATTTTTATTTGCTAAATTTGACAACCCTGGAAAGAGATTAACACTATATAGTGGCATCTCACTGATCATTTCTCCTAGACATATTCAGAAATGTAGAAAGAGAATTGAAAATAAAATCATTGACTTATGATGTGTTCTAGTATTATTTAATGCTTTGTGTAGGTACCAACTCAAGTGGAGAGGGCACCTCCAGGGATAAGGAAAGGTCCTTCACTTTGTGAAATGCTGTCTTGAAACATAAATGGAAAACAGACTGAAAACAGACTTTCAAACCATACTCTCCATAGCCAAGACTGGCACTCTGCTTCGAAAATATCAATTGATCTAACTTTTGTATATTAGAGGAGAACCTAAAACCCTCTGGGGACCCTAAAGGGGGTTTCAGACAAGAAGAAAATGGGAGATTAGTAGGCAAGTTCTCAAGCAATTAGTTTGACTAATGGGGAAACTTTACATACAAATGGCTGGGTTTTAAACCAGCTTTCTTTAAGATAACCATCAAATCCCTAGATGTCAATTGAGGTTAATAAAAAAAAAATTCTAAAGTGTTTCTGTTTGCCTGAAAAGTAGTTTCCTTCCTGAGTGAATATGAATTCCTTATCACTGAAATGCCTTCTAATGAATACTATTTTCTTTTTCTTTTTTGGAGATGGAGTCTCACTCTCTCACCCAGGCTAGAGTGCAGTTGCAAGATCTCGGCTCATTGCAACCTCTGCCTCCCGGGTTCAAGCAATTTTCCTGCCTCAGCCTCCTGAGTAACTGGGACTTAAAGCACATGCAGCCACACCGGCTAATTTGTTTGTATTTTTAGTAGAGATGGGTTCCACGTGTTGCCTAGACTGGTTTCGAACTCCTGAGCTTCTGAGCTCAAGCAATCCACCCGCCTAGGCCTCCCAAAAGTGCTAGGATTACAGGCATGAGCCAACATGCCTGGCCATAAATACTTTCTCATAAACAATATGCAACCTAAGAAATGCATAAGATTATGTTCCAATTTGTATCATATACTGTTGCGTCTGAGTGGCAGTGCCCCTCCAATTACTGTATTAGATTTGTGTGCATTTTCTCCCACAAAAGGATACTGAAGGAAAGCATGGTGCATGCTAAAAATGGATGTTAGGAGTGAAGATTACAAGGTAAATCCAGTCTGTAGGTACCCAGAACCTTGACTCCCCCAGAGCCATCAGATCTCTTTACCTCCTCGCCCAGATCATCTAAAGCTCTGGAAAGTCTGAGCAGGTTTTATGACTGAGAATTAATTAAGGAAGACATGGGCAGATTATCGACAAGCACTAAAGTTACTTCAACTAAATGTTAACTGAAGGTTATTTTCAAGGGACTGAATGAATGGCCCCTTATCTAAGCAGTGTACACTTAGAGCCAACTAATAGATTACGTAGCCATCACATAAATACACCAAAAAGTAAAAAACAAAGAGAATAATCTTGATAACTTCAATTTAACATGGCAGATGATTTACATTAGCCAGCACATGTAAATGGTACATCATTCCCACTTTACAGGTGCTGAAACTGAGCCAAGGAAAACCAGTGACTTACCCCAGGTCTACTGCCTCCAAATCCAGCCCCACAGTAAACAGAAAAGATGGGAAAGACAGTGTCTAGCCAAGGGCTGTCTTCAAAAGCCAGACTTCTTGGCCACTCTCTCCTCATAGTGGAGACAGGAGGCTAAGCTTGGAGACACAAGCTGCTACAATGACTCAACCTGCTTTGTTCTTGTAGCACACTCAACAAGCAATCCTCTGATGGCAATTTGGCTTCCCCCGCAAGCATTCAAGTACCAGAAACTGGAGAGTTGTGCCAACATGAGCCTCTTAGTCTGCAAAGCAGTGATAAGCTTGTGACATTCTGAGCTCACAACAATGAAGACTAGATCTTGGATCATGATGATCAAAGACTGGTTTTGTCAGAGGTGTTTGAACCAGAGCAACTCCATCTTGAATAGGTGCTGGGTCCAATAAGGCTGGGACCTACTGGGCTGCACTCCCAGGAGGTTAGGAATTCTAAGTCACAGGATAAGACAGGAGGTCTGCACAAAATACAAGTCACAAAGACCTTGCTGATAAAATAGTACGCAGTAAAGGAGCTGGCCAAATCCACCAAAACCAAGAAGGCAATGAAAGTAACATCTGATCATCCTTACTGCTCCTTATATGCTAACCATAATTCATTGGCATGCTAAGAGCCTTTCCCACCAGCGCCATGACAGTTTATAGATGCCATGGAAATGTCTGAAAGTTACCCTATATAGTCTAAAACGGGGAGGACCCCTCCATTCTTTGAATTGCCCACCCCTTTCCCAGAAAACTCATTAATAATCCCTTGCTTAGCATATAATCAAGAAATAACCATAAAAACAGTCAACAAGCAGCTGCTGCTCTGCCTATAGAGTAGCCATTCTTTTGTTTTCTTTACTTCTCTAAAAACTTGCTTTCACTTTATGGATTTGCTTCCAATTCTTTCTTGTATGAGATCCAAGAATCTCTCTTGGGGTCTGGATCAGGATCCCTTTCTGGTAACTCTTCCTGGCCTGCCCTATAAACAACACATGGGGGCTTTCTTGCTCATGCATTCTCTTTTTTCTTCCTCTCTCTTTGCAGATCAGGAAGCCTGAGGAATAGATTTACGAGTGGGAAAAGCCTTGTTTTGAGCCCAGCACATCGAAATACACCTTTGCCCTCATGGTTGTTGATTTCCAGGAAGAAACTCAATTTGGAAAAGGCTTTTAAATGCTCCTTATCCCCTTCCTTTCAGATTCTAGATTATAACATTCCTATGGGTACCAGAGGAGGACAAGGACCATGAATATTCCACATCTGCCTGAAGCCTTTATCAGGCAGAGGTCAAGAACAGCTCTTTCCTTTTCAAAATTCAAGGCAACTGTCCAAAATTTTCAACCTTGTGGATTTTTGAAGCAACAAAATTGAGACTGTTTTCCCACCTAGAATTTCATGATTGTTCATTTATTTCATCACTTTAGAAGCACTTGTTCCATTATTTTATAAAGAGAACTGGAGTTGAAGTAAGCCTACGAAGCTATACCTTATGCTGATGGAAGACAAGATGAATGGTTTAAATATTTTTTCTTGCTTTAGCTTACTAGTCTTTACTAAATTATCCTAATCACCAAGTATTTTATATATGTGTGTGTGTGTGTGTGTGTGTGTGTGTGTGTGTGTGTGTACTTACATATTCTAAAGTATTTAAAATCATAAATAAGAATGAAACGCAGCCCCAGGCAGCTTCTTGCATTACATCTGAACAACTGCTGACATTCTAGGATCAAAAACTGAAACTAGTATGGCTACTTATTATGACAGGAGACAAGTCATTCTGACTTCTGATCAACAGGCAGGAAAGGGGAGTTTACTTTCGGTCTGAGGGGACTGCCCTGAGATCAAATTGTTCCCCGGCAGGCTCCACATTGCAATTTTCACTATGTGAAGGGCTAGGGGGTCAACCCCAAGGTCTGAGCAGGTGGTGATAAATAAGTGAGTTCCTCTAGGGAGGTGAAACCAACCCAACATGTCCCTCCCTCCAAACCCAGAAGACCTGGCCTGACTTTCGCTGGGATCCAGCCAGCCACTCCAGAGAGCCAGGCCATCCCTACTTCGTGTCAATCAACTCTTCTCTCAAGTTAATGTTTGTCTGTGGGATGCCAGCCAGAAAGATATCTCTGATTGGTTTTAGGGCTTATCTCAGGACTAACCTTGAGGATAGGCAGTCTCCAGGCTTTGAGGGATTTTACTGTAAATTGCCTAGATAATAAACCCACAAAAACATCCAGTTTGGAGTTGAAACAATAACAACAACCAAAAATTGTTTTTCCTGCTTCGTTAGGAATTTTGCTGGGGTTGTGGGGGGGGAGTTATACATGCGAGTTTATTAAATGTTCACAACTATCAGTATCTTGAGCTAATATTGTAAGTTCAGCGCTATTTTATAGTGCTAGCCTGGGGAGGACTAAGTCTTAGATTGAATGAATTGCCAGAGACTAAAAGCTAGAAATTGACTGAGGAGAGTTTCTTTAACCATCAGTTTCAAGCTGACTCTCCTGGTATAAAGTTTTGGGATCCTAAAGAATCTGTGCCCTGCGAATATGAGCAGCCATTGGCATACAAACTGGTCCCATCCTTATGTTGCTATTCCTACTTCAGCCCTTTATTTTCTTCCAGCTCTTTCCTTCATTTCCTGTGTGATTTTGGGCAAGTCTCTTAATAGCTTTGACTCTCACTTTCCTCAGCAGTACAACCACAGTCCTTTCCCAGGTCACAGGAATTTAAAAAGGAAATAACGACGCCCAGATGTGAGAGGCAGTTGAACCTGCTGTGGTACAGAGTTCTAACCCTGGAGTAGGTTGGCAGCACTGGAGTCCCATCTCTGTGACCTTGAGCAAGTGACCAAAATCTGTTCTTTAATGGAGAAAAGGAATTTGTACCTCATAGGACTGTTGTACCTTTTAAATAAGTAACTGTATAAAAGGGGGCTTGAAATAATTCCTTGCACGCTCTTTCTATCGTAAGTTGCTATTATTTTGTTTTCAACAAAATCACCTCAGCACAATAACCAACACACATTAGATGCTCAGTAATGGGTAGTGATGCCCCTAGTCTTTTGTTTGCAAAATGAGAGCACCATTTCATGGGCTGTGGGCTCATGTGAATTTCATACCAAACATGACACAACATGACTTTGAGAAGCCAACATGACAGCAACCCCAGACCTCCAGAGCGCTATTTCAGTGTCTTGTGGTAATTCCTCCCATCATTCCAGAGCCTCCACAGAAGCCCCAAAGACAGAGGCAGTGCAAACCTGAAGCCTAGGAAATGCCTGTGTAACTCAGGGGAGGCACAGCCAGGGATTCAGCTGTGTAGGTCTGGGCTTCTGGAAGAGTTACTCCTCACCCCACTCCCCAGGGTCAAACTCAAAAAAACTTTACACAGAAAAGCAATTTCCTTAGCCAGTCATTTTCTAGATTTGCTCAGCAATTATTTCAGCTATCTGTGTTTAAATGAGAGTTTTCTCCATCTCTGCCCAGTGTCTTTCTGCTTCATTGGGTGCAGAAGCCTTGGCAGCATTTTCCCTCCTGATAGCTGAACTTTCGCCGGCACGGAGGCTGGGGGAAGTGGCCGTACAGCTAAGGAAAAGCAAAAGTTGCAGGTTCTGAGAGTTTCTAAGACCATAAGGGCAGTGGTTAAAAAATGGAGAATGGGCCACAGAGTCCACTGTGTGGAAATTTAGTAAGTGTAGATATATGTGGCACTTTTCCTAGAGTTTCTGACTCAGTAGGTTTGGGGCAGGGACAGTAGTGTGATGATAAATACTTAGCAACCAGCTCCCTGGAAAAATACATAAATAGCCCTGATTGGGGAATTTTCAGATTTCCTAGTACCAGTAATCCTATCATGACCAGTTTCAAGCTACGAATTTGACGTCATTGAACAAAGTTGGAAAGAGATGTGGGCAATAAGCTCTTCTGAGCTAGTAAAAGCTCGTTCCAGGACCCACTGGGTCAAGGCCAGGAATCTGCATGTTTATTAGCTTCTCCTGGGTGATTCTGACACAGTGAAGACTGTAGGAGGCTTTTTAGGAATAGAGGAAATAAAGATAGAAAAGTATTACACATTTGCGCCTAGAGCTGAGATTAATTTGTTTGGGGCAGTTGATACATATTCATGTGCCACCATCACCATTTTTGTCACATTCACGTGTATGTTGTATTATTTGTTGTTTATTGCTTTTATTAACCTACTCATTATTTTACCCTTTCCTTTAATTACATTGTATAAGAAACTTTAATCACCACCTAAAGTGTAAAACTACTTCTATTTGCTATAAATAAAAAGCAAATGTAAAGCGATTATAATATAAGCCACATTGTTAAATTCTAGTTATACACCATTTTCTATCTAACGTTCTGAGCCTGAGGCCGGCTTTCCCTTTGCGAACAAGTGTTGGAGTGGCATTAAAGTTCTACTACCACCAAATGGTGACATTCTCCTTCAGATAATTAGAAAGATTGGAAAATAGTTGAAAAGGGAGTAAAGTTTTCTCTACAAAACAACAAGTTACAAAAAGCAGGGTGTTAGCAAAACTTAGAACATTCCCCATTCCAGGGCAAGCCAAATAAAACTAAGCCTTCTTGAAAATAGGAAGGATCAGGTTTTATGGTGGTGATGAGGAGGAGGAGGATGATAGCAATGCTGATGAAGTTAATGGTGATGATGGTGATGAATTTGATGGTGATAGTGATGACAATGAAGTTGATGTGATGATGGTGATAGTAATGGTGATGAAATTGATGGTGACGATGGTGACAGTGATGGTGATGAAGTTGATGGGATGATGGTGATAGTGATGATGAAATTGATGGTGATGACCATGATAGTGATAATATTGAAGCTGATGATGATGGTGATAGTGATGGTGATGAAGTTGATGGTGATGGTGATAGCGATGGTGATGATGGTGATAGTGATGGTGATGAAGATGATAATGGTGATGGTGATGGTGAAGTTGAAGGTGATGGTGACAGTGATGGTGATGAAGTTGATGATGGTGATAGTGATGGTGACGAAGTTGATGGTGATGACTGTGATAGTGACGGTGAAGAGATAGATGATGATGATGGTGATAGTGATGATGATGAAGTTGATGATGATGGTGATAGTAATGGTGATGAAGTTGATGACGGTGATAGTGATGATGAAGTTGATGGTGATGATGGTGACAGTGATGATGATGAACTCAATGGTGATGCTGGTGATGTTGATGGTGATGAATGGTGATAGTGATGATGAAGTTGATGTTGACGGTGCTGATAGTGATTGTGATGAAGTCGATGGTGATGATGATGACAGTGATGGTGAAGAAGTTCATGACAATGGTGATTGTGATGGTGATGAAGCTGATGGTGATGATGGTGATAATGATGGTGATAAAGTTGACGTGGTGACAGTGATAGTAATGGTGATGAAGTTCATGATGATAATAGTGACAGTGATGGTGATGAAGTTAATGGTGATGATGGCAATGAAGATTGGTTTTTCATTATTGATAATAAAATTTGGGACAAACACTCCATTTACATCACCCCTAATTACAGGTGAAGAAACTGACACTCAGAGAACTTAGTTTACTTGGTCTCAATCACATGTTCATCAAGGAGCCATCATGAGCTCCTAAATCAGGCTGACTCCAGAGCCAATATTAAGAATACATATGTCAACTTCTATATTGGTTTCTTTTCCTTTCCACATTGATTTGTGGGTGGACTAAGATTATTATGTATATAAAGCACCTGACCCATGCCCAATCCACCAGAACTTCACCCGAGATGTTGGCATTCGTGTTTTATGTGATGATGATTTTGTGACTTGTTCAAATGTTCCACATGCCCTAGTTAGTGATCTGTAACTAATTTTCCCTTAAAGTTATTTTCAAAGCAGCGGTCTCTTTAGCCCTAAAACAAAGGAAGGCCTCTTCTCTGACATGTCAAGTGCTATGTACTATAGACTCATGGTGACTCTCGGACTTTTTTAGCTCTCTGATCCTCCATCTAAGGGTGAAAATAAATAGAGAAACATTGACTTTGTTCCCAGTTAATGAGAAGTTGTTTTCCTTCTCATTGACCTTCTCCACATAACTGTTTTGAGCTTCTGATAAGCTCTTTCTTCATATCCAGAGGCACTTCTGCAAGAAGGTTTCATGAGAAGTCACCAGATCAAATTCTGAAACTAGAAGACACAGAACACACCTGTGTCTGTGTCTGTAGAAAATCTGAAGACATTTTGGATTTTCTATACAATTCATTTTACAGTGAGAAAGCAAGATGAAAAAAGCATGCCAACCCTCATAAGCTCTCGGCCTTCAACTAAAAGTTGATGATCTATTTCCATGTCTACCCTATTTGATTCCTGATCATGAAACCCATTCAGCCTTCCTGGATTTACAGCTGAGGATGAATGGCAGAATGTGCCTGACGTCATGAAAACTGTTGCCAGTGATGAGACACTTGGCATTGAGGGGCCTGTCTGCATCTCCAAATGAAAGAGAAAATGAGCACATATTTTTCTATTTGTCAAATTAGTGTGATGATGGCACTAATAATTATTATGAAATCATCACATAACTTTTAAAATTATTAAATGAGTTATAGCTGCAAAAAATCATTTTAATCTCTAATTAACTCTACAAACATTGGTTATTAATGTCACCCAACCTGGAGGGAGCTATTATCCAGAGATAAAAACGAAGGGTAGTTATTGGTTCACGCCTGATGCATATAGAGCACTTTTATATGCATGGTGGTTTTATATCTTCTCTCTGCCCTGCCCCAGCCCCATCAACCCTATGAGCTAAGTAAGTATTGCTTTTAATTCTGCTTTTGCAAAAAGGAAAATTGAGTCTGGGTAAGGTTAAACAACTTACACGTGTCATATGGCCAGTAAGTAGGAAAGACAGAATTCAGACCCAAGTATTATAAGCTGAATTACGTTCCCTAAAAAATTTATGTGTTGAAGTATTAATCCTCAGTACCTCAGAACATGATTATATTTTGAGATCAGGCCTTGAAGAAGTAATTACGGTATATGAGATCATATAAATGGACCCTAAACTAATATTACTAATGTCCTCATAAAAAGAGGAGACTAGGACACCAACACACACCAAGAGAAGACCACGTGAGGACATGAGAGATCTCAAACCATCTACAAACCAAGGAGACAGACCTCAGAAGAAATCAACCCTGCTGGCACTTCGATGATTGACTTCCAGCCTCCAGAACTGTGAGAAATATATTTCTGTTGTCTAAGCCAGTACCAGTTTGTGACATTTAATTATGTCAGCTCTAGCACACCAATACACTAGGTCTCTCATTTCATGTCCAATATATATTATACTATGATACTCTACCGTGTGTGTGTGTGTGTGTGTGTGTGTGTGGTGTGTGTGTGTGTGGTGTGTGTGTATGTGTATGTTTAGTTACATTCTAGCAAAAAATGCCATTATGAGTATCATAGTTCATAGTTTTTCTCATTGAAAGAGTGCGTATATCCCCAGTCTCACTGATTTAGATTGCCAAATATATTTATATGGATAAGTCGAATACTCTCTGGACTTTGCTCCCAAGACTCACAGCTATAATTTACTGAAATTTCCTCAGAAGCTTTCCAAGCATGATGATCCTCTTCGTGAGTTCAGCAGTTCAACAGGCATCTAAGTTTGCAGCAGAGTCAATGGTCGTTGGGATGCCCTGGCCTCAAGACATACAGGCCTCAAGCTGAAGCACTGACTACTACTAACTATGGCAGTCATCCCTAATTACTGATAATATTCTTTCCCACAGAGCCCAGTATTAGCTTCGGAATTCTTCTCAACACTAGACTACAGGAAGCTGCTATAAGATGGTTGTACTAGACACACGAGAATGAACTCGTATGCCCTTTCAGAACAGTCTGGAACTCTTCAAGGCTAGAACACTTCATTCATCTCACTGTGCTAGTGATAATAGGGATTTGCCTAGTAATACCCAGCAAGTACTACTCTCCAGTGATGACCATCCAAGGCCTAAAATATCTCTGCTTCTGCATTTTATAAAGCCATTTTGAAGCTGGAATACAATACTCAGGTAAAACACTAAATTGAGAAATTAATTAATTGAACCGGCTGGATAGTAAGAAATGAGAAGTATTGTGAAGACCAGGTGACACAGAACTAGTGAACCCAAAGATGTAAGACTAGAGCTCCATACACCCAGGATGTAAAACTAGAGTCCTTTGCATCTTTCCTCCTATGATGAAATATGTTGACTCTTACAGTCTTGGATCCCAATACTAATATTTGTGTTTGCCAAGTATTCTAGCTATGTATTATACTAAGCTGCCTCCAAATTCAATGGTTTTAAATAAAAGGTCATTTTGTTTTGTTCACAATTTCGTAGGTGAAGAATTCAGGATGGGTTTAGCTGAGCGGTTGGTCTCTGACAGGGAGTGATGGCTGGTGGACAGCACACAGTGGAGGGTGACTTTCAAGGCGGGATTTCTGCTCACAAGCCTGGGCCGGGAAGGCTTACTGTGGATACTGCCAGCTGACTTGGTGTTCATTTGGGGCCATTAAACAGACCATGTGCAAGTGGTTTCTCCTTGGCACTCGGCCACCTGGTTCAAAGAAAGAACATTCCTAAGGTGAGCTTTCTAAGAGGTCTGGGCTGAGGCTGGAAGACTTTTTATGACCTGGCCACAGATGTCCCTGAACAACATTTCTGTGGCCTCCTATTTGTTGGTTAAACAAGTCACTAATGCCACTCATGTCTACAAACTAGGGACTGAAATCACCTCTCTATGGGAGGAACAGCATAGCATTTGTACTCATTTCTTTCCTACCATGCCAAACACACCCAGTTGTGCTGAAGAACAAGGCAATCAAATCAAAGAAGAGGACATGACCCTAATCCCCTGGGAAACAGATCCTGTGTGATTTTTAAAGTTTCTAACGAGCTTATAAACACTGTTAGTGGCTTTAGCAAATGCACAGCACCAGCAGATTTTTTCAGAAAGTTTCCTAAGGGCTGAAACCCAAGACTTAGGAAGGCCTCAGATACCCTGAGTTATTTGGAGACAGAATTTCACCCCAGACAACTAGAAGGTTGTCTTTGTTTTGCCCCAACTTCTCTCTTTTTTTTTAGGAAAAAGGGATAGTTCTGATGATAACCTGCTCAGAATCTGAATCTACTCACCAAGCCAGAAACAGAGGTGGACTTTGCAGAAGCCAAGGGGAAAACAACGTGAGTCTTGAATATGGAGCGTGATTACATGCTGCTCTGTAGTCCTTAAGAAGAACTCAAGATTAAGAGCATACGGTCAAAATCCCAGACAACACTGGCTAAACATGTGGCTAAACATTACAAAACTCTAAGAGACATATATAAAACGCAGTCTGAGAAAATGAACCATAATGCCAATATGTTCAAATCCCCTGCCCACACTGAGCATGGGAAATTGAGAGACCTGAGTCTTCGAGGCTCTCTGACAACACTGGGTAAATGTGGCGTCAGTGACTAAGAGACCTGCTCACCATAACGGGCTACGTTCTTTTGATTGTTTTAAAATCCTAAAATTATTTACTGTTGGGTAAATAAACACCTCTGAAAACATCCCAAACCCAGAGCGTTGCCTTGTTTCAGCGGTGCAGGGAGGAGGGGTACTCTGCAGCTTGCCCCCTCTGTAAACTCAGCATGGGGCCCTCTATGCTGTGTGGCCGCAGAGGCCAGGAGTTCTGCCCTCACTCCACCACTGTGGCAGTGAAAGGGATGGAGACTGATGACTCAGTATCCTGCGCAGAAGCAAGAGAATGGGGGAGGGGGCTAACAAGTCATCCCCCAGAAACACAAAGTCAGATTAGAGGTGACATGTGAGCCACTGGGAAAGCTCCAGGCTTTGGCAAAAGCCGTGGCACTTAGCTGACAGGTTGCAAGACTGAACGAAGCTGACACTGGACAAGTCTCCTCTCCTCTTGACCTGCATACCCTGCCCACCTCCTCTCCTCCCCTCAGCCACTTCCCTCTCTAAACTCATTCCCTAGACTTCCAAAAGCTTGAAATAAAATTAACCACATCAACAAAACACAAGACATCTATTGGCGACCCCACCTCGGTATCCAATGGCATCAAATCATAGGATGAAAATGATTTTCCTTCTCTTACCGAATTACCCTGAATCTTAATTGTCCCAAGTATTTTCTACCATTGATCTTTGAAGGAAAAGATGAAGCCAATAATTCAGTGATAAACTCAGGAAGTTTATCTTACTATCTTTCCCTGCCTCCCTCCCTCCTTCCCTTCCTTCCTTCCCTTTTCTTTGTTTCTAAGAGAGTTCTCATTTTAATCTTCTAACTTGCATATGTTGATCTACCAACAGCTCTTGTCAGCCAACTCAGTCCCTGAATCAAAGAATAAGACCCTACAGGCATCAGCAATACTTTGATGCTGTAACAAAACCTGGACCTGAGTCAGCTGCCTCACAAAACCCACCCATAATTCTGCTTTCTGTTCCCCATCCTGGAGCCAAGAACCTCCCAAGTATGTGGAGATGAGGATATCTCAGGAAAGATAAGAACCTAAGCACGGATACAAGGAGAAAACCTCAATCCCCTGAAAAGCGCAAGATTCAAAAAAAAAAAAAAAAAAAAAGGAAGTTTAAGTATCTCTATGTAAGTCTGGGGCATAGAGACACTTATGCCCCAAAGTATTGCTTGGCTTAACTGATATGACAGAAAAGTGTAGTTTCTGGAGTCATAGAGGTCTGTGTTAAAATCCTGTATTTGCCACTTATATGTGTGAACCTAAAACCAGTTACTTATCCTGTAAAATGAAGACCAGAGTTATGACATATGAGGTTGAACAGGAATTGAATGAAATAGCGTTACATGAAACAAGATGACTGGCATATTGGTGGGCACAATCAACATTTGTTTTCATGACACGTAATTTACATGCAAAGAGGCACTGTGGCACATCAACAGCTACCTCCCACTCCAAAAATATGACAGCCAGCCAGCAAGCTCCCAGTTCTGCTATTCCTGAAACTTCGTTTATTCAATCACTTTGCCATCTTTTTATTTCTTCCTCCCTTCCTTCATTTGTTAGCATTTATTGAGTGCCATTTCTATACTAAGTGTTGCTAGGAGAGAGCAATAGAGTTATCAATAAGAACAAATGCTTGTTTTGTTCTTCTCAGGGAATATAGACCTTTTGCAACAAGTAGCTGAAATGTGAGTAAGTTTTCCTATGACCTCATTCTTCCTTTATTACCATTGGCAGCATTTGTTACATTTCAATCATTACCTAATGGGGTTCTATAGTGGTGCACAGCCCATAATCTACTTTCACATTTTATAAAAGCACAGCCAGCCAGAGATTAAAGGTCCAACAAAGGGTGTATCACAAGCTCATCTCGCTTTGTTTCTGATCAGTGACCTGCGCCCAGGGCAGGACAATAGGACACCATTGGGTGTGTAGAGGCATTCTCTCTGCTCTGAGCAGGGCAGAGCTCCCTGCTTTCCAAAGAGTGTATCTGGGGCCGGTGCATTTGGGACAGTTTTGAACAGCAGGTTTCAGACTCGGTAGCCTTTCCCAGCTGGGCCTATTGATTCAGCCACACAGGTTGTGCCATACACAACCTCCATTACGTGAACGACAGTGTACATGGTGACCCTTGACGTTGTGTGCAGCTGTACATAATGGCCACACCATCCCATACACTTGGTGGAAATGGACACAGTTTATTCGACTTTAAAACCTTAGAAACAAACTGCTAAGCCATAGTTCCTCTCACTGGACAGAATAGATGTCAGATTCTGCTTGGCTTGGTTTTTCTTCAATCATTTAACCTCTCCATGACTTAGATTTATCATCTGGAGAATAGCTAGATACTCTCGGAGGGCTTCTGTGGGAATCACCAAGACAGTGCCTGCAAGGGGCTGCACTCCACGCGTGAAGTGTGGCAGTCACACATACTTGCTCTCTGAAAGCCTCAGCTCAGCAAGGGGAGTCCAGAAAGAGAAAAACCTGCCTTCGGATGGAGACCTGCCTTTGAAACCTGGCTCTGCCCTTTTTGAGCTGGGCAGGCTGTGTGTCCTTGGATTTTTCTTATCTGTAAAATGGTTTTCATTATGCTTCCTCAAAAGATTTTTGTGAAAGCTCAGTATACGCATATATACAAATAATGCAAGACGCTGCATTGAATCCTCATTTCTTTTCACTCTTCTTCTCCCCAACGCAGAAGCTAGAGGTTACAGCAGGCTTTGGAATGACGTTCAAAGCTCATGTCAGGTTAACCAGGATGTACTGAGGTTTTGCCATGTTTTAAGTTTTTTTCATGGGCTCTGTGAACACTGAGATAAAGGAGACCAAGTATCTAGTAGGACTTGTGCTTCTCAAATCATCTGAAGAAAAACTCAATTTTCTTTTTCTTTTTTTTTCCAGTTCATTGTATTTCCAATTAATACTAATTAATTACTAGAATCTGATATGACTAAAAGAATAAAATCAAAGATGCAAGCCCAGCTTTTCTTTTTTCTTCTTTTTTATTTTTTTTGTGATGGAGTTTTACTCTGTCACCCAAGCTGGGGTGCAGTGGCATGATCTCAGCTCACTGCAACCTCCACCTCCCAGGTTTAAGCAATTATCATGCCTCAGCCTCCCAAGAAACTGGGACTACAGGTGCTCGCCACCCTACCCAGTTAATTTTTCCATTTTCTTTTTTTTTTTTTAGCAGAGATGGAGTTTCACCATGTTGGCTAGGCTGGTCTCCAACTTCTGACCTCAGGTGATCTGCCTGCCTCAGCCTCCCAAACTGCTGGGATTAGAGGCATGAGCCACCACGCCCGGCCCTAGTTTTTTATTATTATTAGATTTCACAGATATAAGATGTCAATGTCAAATTGCTCTAAAAGTTTCTAAATGTTTGCTCTCAATTTCTGTGCTTTTCTTACCATGGACCAATAGCCAACAGTTCACAGACAGGAACTGGACAAAGGACCACACCGTCAGTAGCTCTGACTGAAATGAAGCAATCAGCAAGTGTGCGTTTGTTGTGCATGTCTGTGTGAATGAGGAGACCATATTATCTCTATCGGAATCCTCTGAGCACTTTAATTTTTAGCTCATTTGTTGCTTTCTCTCCAGGCACTATGTTTCTTGGCAGAGACTGTATACGCCATCCCTGGTCTAGAATAAATTCTTAATAAGCAGCCTCCAGTAAAGACAATTAATGTCTGGGTGTAACACTGGACTTTTGAGAAAATAACTCATCACTAAACTTTGCCTCCTCGCTCTGCAATGCTTATTCCCAGTAGTTGGCATGGATTGAATCCTTTACATTGATCAAAGGTCCACCTCAACCCCACACACCCATTCAAAGCACAGTATGACTTTGCTATTTCTAAAAGTTCAGGTTTACCATAATGGTGGAGCTATCAGTTATGGAAGTTTAGAACAAAGGCTGTGTCATGAAAGCCAGTCCTGGGAGACACCAGACCCCCCACGCCAGTCAGGAGTGTTTCTTTTACAAAGAAATAATTGTGCTCTTCTGACTAGGATGATTTAAAAAAAAAAAAAAAAAAAAAAAAAAAGTCTACCTCTTTCTGAAAGGAAGCCAGTCACTGCTTTTAATAAACTCCTTGGCTACAAAGATGAAACAGGCAGACAACAACAACAAAGAAGATATTATTAACATAATTTCATGTAATTGGATAGAAGGGTAATATTTATTTTAATATGACAGAGGAAATATCCCACAATGCAGACCCCGGATTAATTCTTTGTATCTTTAGACTGCACTTATCAAATAAAATTGTACTTACAGAAAAAGCAAACACATAAATCTTGCCTCACTGTTGGCAGGCAACCCTAGCAAGGGCTAATTGTATTGTATATCTTCTGCAGCCCCGTCTAGTGTGTGCCAGGTCCAAATGCATCCTTATTTATTACACGAACAAATGTAATTTTCTTTTTGGAATCTGAGTTTGGAATTCCATGAAGGCCTCAATGTGCCCCTTTTCTATTCAGGAGGGAAAAGAAAGACCCCCAACGAGTATAACCTATAAGAGAATCCTCTATGAAGATAAACATATAAGTTTCTCTTGAGAGACACCAAATCAAATCTCAAGGAGTAGCCTCTGGAATGCCATTAGGATAAAGGTAAATTTCTTCCAATCCTGCTCTTTGAAATGTCTCTTTCCTCCAGGGAGAAGCTTTGCTGTGGATTTGCCAGAATCTGAACCAATATTTGACTTAGCTCTTTTTGTTTGTTTTCAGGGTCACTGTGCACTTCAGTGTTCCACATATGTACTATGTTTTCTCCTTTTTAAAAAATAATTTTTTTTCAAAAAGAGATGAGGTCTCCCTATGTTGCCCAGGCTGGTCTCAATCTCCTGGGCTCAAGCAATCCTGCCACCTTTGCCCCCCAAAGTTCTGGGATTGTAGGCATGAGCCACCATGCCCGGCCTTTCTTCCTCTTCTAACTCTGCCTCTCTCTCTCTCTTTCTCTGTCCTCTATCTTTCACGTATGACAAGGCTAAGTCCTATATTGAAGGCTGGCTGGTGCCATCTTGCCCTATCCATTTGTCAACTCGTCTTAAAAATGTTACTGCACCCCAGGTTGGGGCAAGGAGGTATTTTTTTGTTTTGTTTTTTATTTCTTGCTCTCTGTTGACATTCTGCTAGTATTAGAGAGTGTGTTATATTGTTTCAGAACATGTTTAAGCCTAACCACATTAGTAAAATGGATTTCTGCATGCTCCATCTTAAAACCACATTGCCTTGCATTGAGGTTTAGGTACAAATACTAATTATGTTAGTTTGGGGTTTCATTCTCACAATTCTTTTCACAAATATCTCTTAGAAAATTCGCAGGGAGAAATGACTAGGCAAATGGAGATTGATTTGATTAAACGTAGTTTCCTACTAAAAGGACATTTAATAACAATCAGAACACCAATACAGAGCTATACCTCTGCTCTGGTTCAACTAAGCACAATTTGAACAGCTGTTGTGTGCTAGACACTAGGTTAGGGAGTTTTCACAGACTATCCTATGGCCATCACAACCACCATGGGATCCAAAAACTTTACCCCAGCTCTTCTTGAGGATGGTGAAGATGCAGAAAGGTTGGCAGGTACTTGCAGAGCTGGGACTTGAATCCTGACTTCCCAACTTCATCCCCAAGGCTCTTTCCACAATATTACCCTTGATAGGATAGACAGAGAGTCTAGACCAGTGTGGTATGCTTTAAAAGGAATTTCTCTTCCACCAACTCAAAAACTGAACAAAAGCAAGAAGTATGAATAAACAAACACAACCCTGCCCAGAGTTCTACCCACTAACTAGAAATACCACAGTGGTGCATTCTGCTGGAGAGAGATCATTTCCCCTCTTTCCTTCATCAGCCCAATTAAAATCTCATCACACACAAAATAAAATCAAAGACAAAGCCATAGAGAGAGAAATTGTGGATTATTGCTCTAAGGTGAAAAGCCAGTTTGTTCTTTCTTTCTACTAACCTATCTGCCCATGCTTAACTGTAAGTCCAACTGGCCATATTTCCAAGTTGACCACATTTCCCAGAGAATGTATAACTTAGGTTCTCCAATTGTGGCAAAATGTTCTCCCTGGTCCCTGAAGTTAGAGATGTCCATAGAAAAACACATTTTGTTTTGAATGCCTAGCTGAGGAGGAGGTTGCTGCATGTTTGTTTCCTGTAGCCAATGGAGATTCAACTAAAATTTGGGACAGAGATACAGGAAAAACGAAAGACAAAAATTCTTCTGTTGGCTTACCATAGTCTACTTTCTGGACATAGCATGTCCCCCGAGTAGCTATGATACATTCTTTGGATGAAATTCACAGGTCATTACTGCAAAGTTTTGAATGAATTTCCAAGTGCCTTGGACCTCACTCCTTTCCATTCATAAAAACATTGTTATCAGTGAATGAGCTCACCACCCAATGTAATTGTAAACTCTTTGGCATGTTATGTTAAATCCTTGTTGAACTCAGCTCTTACCTTTGAACCCTGGGAAATATTAACATGTTCTCCCAAGGGCCAGGGAGGTACATATGTGTCCCTGACCCTCCCAAGATGAGGAGGACGGAAACTCCCATTTATTAGCCAAGTACATTTGCTAGGTTGATGATGTGCAAAGAGGATTGGTAAGAATCCTATCCAAAGAATCAGGACCAGCTCCATTATTTGTGGGACCCAGGGCAAAACTAAATAAAAAACATGGAAGCTCATGGTCAGACATTATTCAGGATTTTTAAGGTAGTGGCAACAGAACATTAAACTCAGTGTGAGACCGTCCTAAGCATGGGGCCCTGTGCAACTGGGTAAGCCACATACCCATGTAGCTGGCCCTGCTTACAATCACCAAGAAGCCACTGTCATAGATTTCTAATAATGAACTGAAGAGAGAACATGTCAAGAAAATATATGGGGCTTATTTTATGATCAGTTGGCTTTTCAGAATCCATCATGGCCTGGAAGTGCCATCAGGATGGACTGTATCTCTCGTCCCTAAGGAGCAAACTAAAACTAAAACTAAACACAGACATGACATCTTGGCCCCAGGAGTCTTTCCTTTCTTGGGTTAAGAGAAAGAAAGGCATGATGTGTGCAAGGCAACTGATGCAACAGAAGGAAGAGGGAATAAATGGCTGTGGCTAGAAATAATTCACCTAACCTCCTCCATCCAGCAGGGAGAGCAGGCAGTGAGTGAGGCAGACAGAACTTAACCGTAGCACTGTACCACAGAAATGCAAGAGAGAGGAGTAGTACAAAGAGAATTATTTTCTTAAAAGAGGACAAGACATGGAATTAAAAACATCTAGGACATCCACACCTAAGCTCTACCAGGTGTATGGATAAAACACAGTTTAAACAGCCCAGAGCTGTAGTAGAGATCAAATTCCTAAGGAAAAATATAAGACTGTTGGAGAAATTCTAAGATGGAGACTACTAAATCTACTTTTTCCCTGAGAATTTGGAAAAGACAACCATTATTCAGTTCAGTAGCAGATATGTGTCAAGACTGAAGAATCAAGTGGTTCAGCTTGTTCCTATTTTTACCATGGTGTATATTTACTATGTATATTTGATATTAAGTGTATATTTTACATTAAGTGCATAAACTTTATGTAATAAAAAATGGTCATTATAAAGGGGATGCAGTAATAATCTCTGAACCTTTAGCACCTAAACAAACAGAACCAGAATATATAGATATGAACACATCCAAGAGCAGAAGAAACAAAACAGCAAAAAGCCAAGAGTGCACATGATACATAAAGGAGAAATATTAAAATATTAGGGAAAAAAGATGGGGACTCAAACGAGGGGTGCAATAGCTGTGTCAAAGCCCTTCTTTCTTCTTGAGGGGCCAGGTAGTAAAGACAATTTCACTGTCCCCTTAATTTTGATTCTAAACTCAGATGTGCTGACATATTACTGTCTCTTCTCCCAAGAGAGACATTAAACTAAGGTACTATCCATTCAATTTCAAGCAGACACTGAAGATGATGGCCTCTGCATTTGTTTGAGAATAACATCTCACCCTTCGATATTTAAAGGGGCTGGGGGTGAAGGTTGTATTGCAGGAATTTTTTTCCCCCCAAAAAATGTATACTTTGACATTTAACCAAATTAACAAACATTAACTGCACATAAAACCCACTTTGCTGAATTGCAATGAGCCATTTAACCCTATGGACCAGCCCGCCCGAGAGCTTACAGGAGCAGAAGCAGAGTTGGCAATTCTCAGACATTAAGACACTCGTCTGCCTACACGCAAGCTCCTTCGAGGTCAGAGAAAGCTATGTTGCAGAAAAAGAACCTGAGTCCAAATTAGCAATTTGGCAGCATTCTTCAAAAAGAAAAATGTAACCTCAGGACTTTCCCAGTGCTCTCAGTTCAGTCTGCTAGGACGTGTCAATGGATTGTAGTCCTATTTGTACCCAGGGCAAGGGACGTCACTCCCTACAGCTTTCCCTTTCCTTGCATATATATAAAACTTAAGGAACTTTTTTTTTCCATTTTCAACTTTTTTTTGTTGGGGGGGTGGGGCAGGTCTCTCTCTGGCTAATTGCTGATTTTCTCTTACCCCAAGGCTATGACACTTTCTGTCACATCACTTTCCTCACCAGCAGCTCCTCATCACAAAAATCATCCCTTCATACTGTCTTCTCCAAGATGTGAGGGAGTCGGAGCAGTCCATTTCCACTTCCTCTCCTCATCGGGAGTGTGCTTCTAGGAAACAGGTGGCCTACAACTGCAGTTTTCCGGTTTTATCTTCCGGTGGGATGGGCTATCTATCCCACGAGGGAGGGCATGGGCCATATCTGTCTTATCGACTGTTCTATATTTAGGGCTAGATTCCTCACAGATCCATGTAACATTCTCAATAAAAGTTTGACGGATGAATAATAAGTGGTGAGGTGGAGTCATTTATTATTTCATTTTTCTAAGAAAAGTTTTCCCAAATAAGTTGAGTTCCAAAGAAATCACATTTGGCCACCAGGGCCAGCTTGGAAACAGATGTTACCAATACATTCGCATGTGTCCTATAGTAATTTTATTTTGGGTTGTGTACACCTCATAGCACTGCAGTCCCATGCAGACAGACCCACAGAACCAGGCATGAGAGATCAACTTTGAGAAGAGCAGTCATTGGGATCCCCTTTTCTCACTAAGCTTCTTCAGAAAAACGTAGAAGGGGATGAATTGTCCATCTTGGAAACCACTGAGTGTCGTCCTGCCCTCAATCATTGCTCTATTAGAAAGTTTCAAACACTGAGCATGAGACGGGCAAATGTTAATGGATGATGCCTCCAGGATAGAATGCTGATTCACAAAGGAGTGTAAAGCGGGTTGAAATTTAATGTCAGATTGACAAACGAGAATTAAAAATAAAATGCATTAAGGAACAGAGGCAACAGCCTCATTGTGGATAGGCAATGGAATTATTGAAATTTAATATATAATAGTCATGCAGCTCTATGGGCAAAATAATAGACTCAAAATATAGAAAATCAAAATCATTAGAAACAGAAGTAGAAATTAACCAAAGTATCTGGGTGATATGAATTCACTGCTGATGATATTGTCTGTAGCCATAAATGCCTCCTAGAAACAAATTAAGGAGACTAAGCAACTTACTCTATAACTAAAGATTCACTAAATAGCCAGCCAAATAAAACAATATAAACTAATACACTTTGAAACTTCAGGGAGATAAACATTTACTTAAGATATAGAACATTTTAATTAATATGTAAGAGTGATTTAAAAGGTATATAATAATTTTGTGTCTTACTTACAGAGAATACCTTTTTTAAAAAAAAATGTCCCTGGCATATCTAAAAAACTTGATTATTTAAATAAAATTCCAAAAACACAAGTTCTGAAAACACCATAGTTTAATTTTTTAAAAAGCAATGAGATTAGAAGTATAGAGCAAAAGATTAAACAAAAACTTGCCATCATTTTGGGAAGCACAGGTTTAAATATCTCATGAGTCAGTAAAAGGCCAAAATTAAAATTTGCAAATATACTTAGAAATATATAGGTATTATACAATGTAAAATGCCAGTATATGACAAGTAAATCCACATGTGATATATTAAATGCTGTAGCCAGACACAAGTTTAAAGCTTTAAATATTTCATACGCTTACATGCATGTATGTGAAGCGTGTTTAAATATTAGGTATATAAAATGTTTCTAGGCCAGAAGCAGTGGCTCATGCCTGTAACCTCAGCACTTTGGGAAGCTGAGGTGGGAGGATCACCTGAGGTAGAGTTCAAGACCAGCCTTGACCAACATGGTGAAACAGTATCTCTACTAAAAATACAAAATTAGCCGGGAGTGGTGGCTCAGGCCTATAATCCTAGCTACTTGGGTTGAGACAGGAAAATTGCTTAAACCTGGGAGGTGGATGTCTCAGTGAGCCAAGATTGCGCCATTGCACTCCAGCATGGGCAACAAGAGCAAACATCTATCTCAAAAAAAAAAAAAAATTTATAACTTTAAATATTATATATAGGTATATTATATATAGATGTGTCATGTATGTATATGTATGTGTGTGTGCTTGTTATCTTTTTTCTCTTAAGCTGCAAAATAAAGCTTATGAAAATCATGGTGAAGGCATGGTGAAGGGAAAAATACAGATAACAATAAAAGAAACAGAGAAAGTACACAACTAACCAATGTATGGAATAACTAATACCTTTATGTGGCAGGGCAGAATATAAAATGGACTCTAAGAAGTCAAGTAATCCCCCAAAAAAATGGGGTGAAAGGGAAAGAGAACACAAAAGTACAATGTATATACAAGGAGCAAGGCAGAGTTTTTAAAACAGAATAGTCTAGGAAATTCTACTAATTAATTTGAAAAATTACAGTGAAATGTTAAAACATTTTCTAGTAGGCTATTAAAATTGATCTATCTGCCTAGATCAATAACTATTTATTTGAATAGAATTTTTTTAAAGTTTAATGCAATCACTTACATAAAACGGCCCTGAGTTCAATGGATTCATAGGCAACTGATAACTAATTTCACAATGTATACCCTTATCTAAAACATATAAAAAGGACAGACAATTTTCCAATTTGTTTTAAGAAGTTGATGTAACTCTCTAACAGCATTGAAAATTTTCCTAAAGACAAATTGCAACTCTCTCATTTAAGAACATAGATTTAAAAATTCTAAATAATATTTTTTGAACATAATCTCACAGTGTTTTTAAAGAATACTACATACTAAGGAAACCTCATACCATAATAAAAGTATCTGTTATAATTGGGGAGACAATTTATAGAGTGATCCTCTTCAATCTGTCAAGTAAAAGGAAAGATTTTTTACCTCAAAGAAGCCAAAAAGATATTTAAAAATATTAAGCACCAACTGCTAAGAGCATTTTATCTAAATGCTTTCTTAACAACATAAATAGTATCTATCTGCACTATGTTACATAGCGTTTCTGCAAAAGTTTCTGTCCACCTGGAATCTCAGAATACAACCTTATTTGGAAATAAGGCCTCTTTTAAATTTTTTTAAAATTTTATTTTATTTATTTATTTTAATCTTTTTTCTTTTTCTTTATCTTTTTGTTTTACATTGACACCTTTTCCTCTTGTTTTCTTTTCCCTTTTTTTAAAGGACTTTAGGAAATACCGTCTTTGCAGGTTTAATTAAGGTAAGGATGGACACAAGATCACATTGGGATAAGGTGAGCCCCACATCCAATGAGAACACCTTTCCTTTTTTTTTTTTTTTGAGACAGAGTCTCACTCTGTCAACAGCCTGGAGTGCAGTGGCACAAGCTTGGCTCACTGCAACCTCCCCCTCCTAGGTTCAAGCCATTCTCCTGCTTCAGTCTCCAGAGGAGCTGGGATTACAGGCACATGCCATGATGCCCAGCTAATTTTGTATTTTTTTGTAGAGAGGGGGTTTCACCAGGTTGGCCAGGATGGTCTCGATCTCCTGATCTTGTGATCCACCCGCCTCAGCCTCTCAAAATGCTGGAATTACAGGCCTGAGCCACTGTGCCCGGCCTGAGAGCATCCTTCTTAAGAGACAATAATGGATGGTGATGTGAAAATAGAGAGACTGAAGTGACGCCTCTGCAGGACGAGGAATGTCAAGGATTGCTAGCCACCACCAGAAGCTGGGAGAGAGGCCTGGGAAAGTTCATCCCTCTGAGCCCCCAGAGGGCTCCAACCCTGCAGACACCTTGATTCCTAATTTCTGGCCTCCTCCAGCACTGTGAGAAAATAAATCTCCATGGTTTCAAGCCACCCGGTTTGTGATACTAGTTACAACAGGCCTAGGAAACACCATCTTAAATCACAAGCCAACATCATACTTAACTGTGAAAGACCAAAAACATTCCCATGAAATTCAGTGGTAAGACAATAAGTCCTGACAGACTATAATAACTGCAAATGTGGCTACTGAAGAGAAAGTACAAGGCAACTTTGATTTCATTTAACTGGCTTGTAGGGTGCCTGAGGTGACGCTATACAGACCAGGAGGCAAGTGAGGGAATGTTTATTAGTGATTCAGCCACAGAGTGAGGTGTCTGACAGTGGTCACTGCATTTACTCCTGTCACCACTCCTCCTGCACATGAGGAAAAGCAGGCTCAAGAAAAGTCTCGGCAGGGCTGGCAGGCTGCTGGGAGGGTGGACAGGATTTAGCTCAAGGCTGTCTGACTCCAGTGCCTTGGTGTTCCCACTACCTCAAGATCCCTCCCTGGCCTAAGTTTGGTGCTTCTTTCCAGGCTTCCTATTAATGACTGTATTGGTCCATTCTCATGGACCCAAACTGGGTAATTTATACAGAAAAGAGGTTTAATTGACTCAGAGTTCCACATGGCTGGGGAGACCTGAAGAAACTTACTATAATGGTGGAAGGTACCTCTTCACTGGGCAGCTGGAGAGAGACTGAGTCCCAGCAGGGGAAATGCCGGATGCTTACGAAACCATCAGATTTCGTAAGAATTCACGCACTATCATGAGAAAAGCATGAGGGAAACCATACCCACAATTCAGTCACCCCCCACGGGGTCTCTCCCATGACATATGGGGATTATGGGGATTACAATTCAAGATGAGATTTGGGTGGGGACAGAGACAAACCATGCCAATAATCATGTACTTCCCATTCACACCTGTAACTGTAAATGCCTTCAGAACAGGAAGCTTGCTTTCATCCCCATACCTACAACATCACACTAAATTTATTTTATACAGAAAGAATTAAAGAGAGGAGATGAGACAAGAGA
>PVKV010016298.1:0-18859 GCA_004027835.1 Alouatta palliata
AAAAAAAAAAAAAAAAAAAAATTGCAGCATCAGTATAGAAACTTCTTTGTCTTTGCAAATGTCTTTTCCTACTAGAAACAGGGACGAAGCACTTAGGGAGAGACTATGCAGGAAGAGCATTATGAACAGATCTGTAATTATCCATCTCATTAGGTTGGGTGGCAGCGTGTGGGGGTGGTCCTTTTGACAGTTTTCAGTATGCTTTGGGAGTTTTAAAGGCAAGACTGCAGTGAGAACTATAGATACTGTCTCACGCATGCTCATATTCAATGTTAGAGTAGCTTGACCACTCCAGTGTCCTGTTTCCTGGGAGTCCTGTCTTTGCCAAGCAAGTTCACAAGAGAAAAAGATCCCTGGCCTATCAAAGGTGAGATAATTTTGAGAGTGTTCATAGTACACTATTCAACTTGGGGAAACATCGCCAGCACGCCACTGGCCCTTCATTCGTAGTCCCACCTATGCACTTTTGAACCTCAGTATGTGATGTTTCTAATGTTTCGCTGATGGTCATGCTGGTCTCTTGTTGTTGAGCAGCAACATAAAGAAATCATCACTGTGATGAATCAGCCACTTCTGGTCAGCCAGGGCAGATGGAAAAAGGGCCAAACGGGTATACAACGTCAGCCTATCCTGCTGATTCCCCAGCTGTGCTACATGACAGGTACTGGCAGCCCACAGCCCCTCTTTAAAGTCACCTATAATTATGACTTCATGCGGGCTTTTCAGGGAATTCAGAGTGCGTCTCTTTGGTGGTAGTTCCTGCAGCTGTCA
The DNA here is from genome assembly GCA_004027835.1 of Alouatta palliata. Lineage (NCBI taxonomy): Eukaryota > Metazoa > Chordata > Mammalia > Primates > Atelidae > Alouatta > Alouatta palliata. The sequence continues at coordinate 772 of PVKV010016298.1, forward strand.
TAATTCAGTCCTCACTCAATTTCATGCTTGTTCAGCTGTGTCTTTTGGATTTTTTTTTTTTAAGGTCTAACGGATGAAATACGTAAGGATTATACCAGCATGAAAGACTTGGCTGCAGAAACAAAATTGAATCCACAAAAAAGGCATAATTCGTTAAAAGGACTCATGAAAAGCGTGGAAGAGTAAGTGCTGCTTTTCCGGCTGAGTGTTTGTGGGTGCACGTGCATAGTGTCGCGATGAAGCGGACGCTTCTGTACACCCCGGCGTCTCAGATTCTTCTGTTAGCAAGTGACAGTTGGGAAGAATTTTGTTGTCGGGGGACAATTCTAGTTTTACTGTCATTGCAAGTTTAGGAGGTCAGATGGGGAAGAGTGAAACCGAAAGACTGTAAGGACCTTTATGCCTATGAGAGCAAAAACAAGATTTCAGAGTTTCAGGGAAGGCCCTGCTGCATCTCAACACCGTGGACAAGCGATCATGAACCTTGGAATGGAAAGAAATTGCCTTGCGCCGGTGGCTAGCTGCTTTTGCGTGTCTTACTTAGTTTAATCGTGTTGGCAATATTTTAATTTTCAGGGAAAAAGCGCAAGCATTACTTCGACTCTGGGATTTCAAATTTGATAGCAACCTTTTGTCCCTCCAGGGAAGAGTTTTGAGCAGTGCAAACATCTTTCAAGGCAGAAGAATGGTAAGACAGTTTGAAAATCATCATGTCGTGGTTGGGTCAAATGAAGAGTAATGGAGAAAGGAACTGAGTCTCATTAATGATTGTGACTGCTGTTCTCTTTTCAGACTGCTCATTCTTTCTGTCTTGAGAGAATAAACACTAAGAATGCATGTAAGGTGCTTGGTACATACTAAGCTCTGTACTATGTCTGTCTAGTTAATACACTGGATATTTGCTTGTGGCATTTGGAAGATCCATTTTTCAAATATATTCTTAAGAGTCAAGTACCTAGAATCAAAGTAATTCACTAACATATGTTAAAAAGAATGCTTTATTTAAATTTTATCTTTAGTTTTTGTGGTACATAGTAGGTATATATATTTATGGGTTACATGTGGTATTTTGATACAGGCATGCAATGCATAATCACATCAGGGTAAGTGGGGTATCTGTCCCCTCAAGCATTTGCCCTTTGTGTTACAAACAATCCAATGATGTTCTTTTAGCTTTTTAAAAATGCACAGTTAAATTATTTTTGACTTTACTCACCCTCTTGTGCCTGCAGAGACTATTCTTACTCATTTCTTCTATTTTTTGTACCCATTAACTATCCCCACATCCCCCTTCAACCTCCCACTACCCTTCCCAGACTCTTTAACCATCCTACTCTATCTCCATGAGTTCAATTTTTTTTAAGTTTTTAGATCCCATAAATAAGTGAGAACATGCAAAGTTCATTTTTCTGTGCCCGGCTAATTTCATTTAACATCATGACCTCCAGTTCAAGCCTTGTTGCAAATGACAGAGTCTCATTGGTTTTTATGGCTGAATAGTACTCCACTTTGTGTATGTATCACATTTTCTTTATCTGTTGGACGTTAAAGTTGCTTCCAAATCTTGGTTATTGTAAACAGTGATGCAATAAACACGGAAGTATGGATATCTCCAATATACTAATTTCCTTTCTTTTGGATCTATGCCTAGGAGTGGGATTGCTGGATCATATGTTAGCTCCATTTTTTTTTTTTTAAATTTTTTTGAGACAGTTTTGCCCTTACTGCCCAGGCTGGAGTGCAATGGCACGATCTTGGCTTACTGCAACCTCCGCCTCCCAGGTTCAAGCGATTCTCCTGTCTCAGCCTCCCGAGTAGCTGGGATTACAGGTGCATACCACCATGCCTGGCTAATTTTTCTATTTTTAATAGAGATGAGGTTTCATCATATTGGTCAGGCTGGTCTCGAACTCCTGACCTCAGGTGATCTGCCTGCCTCGGCCTTCTAAAGTGCTGGGATTACAGGTGTGAGCCACCATGCCCAGCCATGTTAGCTCTGTTTTTAGTGTTTTGAGGAACCTCCAAACTGTTCTCCATAGTGGTTATGGTGATTGACATTCCCACCAACGATGTATGAGGGCTCCCTTTTCTCCACATCTTACCAACATTTGTTATTGCCTGTCTTGGATAAAAGCCATTTTAACTGGGGTGAGATGATAGCTCATTGTAGTTTTGATTTGCATTTCTCTGATCATTAATATGGACACCTTTTCATGTGCCTGTTTGCTATTTGTATGGCTTCAGATATGTCTATTCAAATCTATTGTCTATTTTTATTGAGACAGAGTCTCGGTTTGTCACCGGGCCCCAGGCTGGAGTGCAGTGGCACAATCTCAGCTCACCGCAACCTCTGCCTCCCGGGTTCAAGCAATTCTCCTGCCTCAGCCTCCTGAGTAGCTGGGACTACAGGTGCACACCACCACGCCCAGCTAATTTTTGTATTTTTTAGTAGAGACGGGATTTCACCATGTTGGCCAGGATGGTCTTGATCTCTTGACCTCGTGATCTGCCTGCTTTGGCCTCCCAAAGTGCTGGGATTATAGGTGTGAGTCACCACGCCTGGCCTGTCTATTCTTAATTGGATTATTTTTCCCCTATAAAGTTATTTGCTCTCCTTAGATTTCGGTTATTAATCCCGTCAGACAGTTTGCAGATGTTTTCTCCCTTTCTGTGCGTTGTCTCTTTGCTTTGTTTGCTTTGCTGCATTTCCTTTGCTTTTGTAACTTGATGTGATCCCATGTATCCGTTTTTGCTTTGGTTGTCTGTGCTTTCGTGGTACTGCTCAGGAAATCTTTGCTCATTCTAATGTCCTGGAGAATTCCCCCAGTGTTTTCTTGTAGTAGTTTCATAGTTTGAGATCTTGGATTTATGTCTTCAAGCTATTTTCATTTTTGGAAATACATGGTGAGAGATAGGGATCTAATTTCATTCTCGTGCATATGGATATCCAGTTTTCCCAGCACCATTTATCAAAGAGACTGTTCTTTCCTCAGTGTCTGTTCTCAGCTCCTTTGTCAATAATGGGTTCACAGTAGATGTATGAATTTCTTTTTGAGTTCTCTATTTCTGATCCACTGATCTATACGTCTGTTTTCATGCCAGTACTGTGTATTTTAGTTACTATAGCTATGTAGTATAATTTGAAGTCAGGTAATGTGATTTTTCCAGTTTTGTTCTTTTTGCTTGGGACAGCTTTGGCAATCCTGGGTCTTTTGGTTTTAAAATAAGTTTTAGGATAGTTTTTTTTTTTTTTTTTTTCCTGTTTCTGTAAAGAATGCCATTGGTATTTTGATAGAGATTGCTTTGGATAGTGTGGACATTTTAATGATATTGATTCTTCTAATTCATGAACATGTAATATCTTCATTTTTGTGTGTGGCCCCTTCAATTTCTTGCATCAGTGTTTTATAGTTTTCATTATAGACATCTTCCACTAATTTGGATAGGTTGATTCATAGGTATTTTATTTGTGTCTATTGTAAGAGGGATTATTTTTCAGATTATTCGCTGTTAGAATAGAAGTGCTACTGGCCGGGCACGGTGGCTCACGCCTGTAATCCCAGCACTTTGGGAGGCCAAGGCCGGCAGATCACGAGGTCAAGAGATCGAGACCATCCTGGCCAACATGGTGAAACCCCGTCTCTACTAAAAGCACAAAAAATTAGCCGGGCATGGTGGTGCATGCCTCTCATCCCACCTACTTGGGAGGCTGAGGCAGGAGAATTGCTTGAAACTGGAAAACGGAAGTTGCAGTGAGCTGGGATCGCGCCACTGCACTCCAGCCTGGCAATAGAGCAAGACTGTCTCCCAAAAAAAAAAAAAAAAAAAAAAAAAAAAAAAGTGCTACTAATTTTTGTATCCTGCAACTTTACTAAATGTATCGATTCTGTGGTTTTTCCAAATACAGGATCATATCTTTGCAATTAGATTACCTTAATCTTTTGTCTGATGGCTCTATCTAGACTTCCAGTACTATGCTGAATAACAATGGTGACGGGGCATTCTTGCTGTGTTCCAGATATCGGAGAAAAGGTTTTCAGATTTTTCCCCTTCAGTATGATAACTAGCTGTGGGTCTGTTGTATATGGCTTTTATTATGTTGAAATATGTTCATCCTATACCCAGTTTTGGAGGGTTTTTAATCATGAAGGGATATTGAATTTTAATAAATGCTGCTCAGCATCAGTTGAAATGATCATATGAGTTTGTCCTTCATTCTGTTGATGTATCATGTTGATTTGCTTACATAGAACCATCCTTGAATTCCTGGGATAAATCCCACTTGGTCATGATGAACTGTTTTAGTGTGTTAGTAAATCTGGTTTGCTCATATTTTGTTGAAGGTTTTTTTGTATCAGTGTTTATTGGAGATACTGGCCTGTAGTTTGCTTTTTTTGATGTGTCTTTGGTTTTAGTATCAGGGCAATATTTCATGAAATGACTTGGAAGTGTTCCCTCCTCCTCTATTTTTTGGAATAGAAGTAGGATTGGTATTCTTCTTTAAATGTTTGGTAGAATTCAGCAGTGAAGCCATCAGGTCCTGGGCTTTTCTTAGGGAGACTTTTTATTACGTCTTCCATCTTACTACTTGGTATTGGTCTGTTCAAATTTTGGATTTCTTCATGGTTCGATCTTGGTAGGTTGTATATGTCTAGGAATTTTTCTGTTTCTTCTAGATTTTCCAATTTACTGGCATATAGTTGCTCATAGTAGCTAGGAGTAATCCTTTACATTTGTACAGTATTGGTTGGAATGTCTCCATTTTCATGTCTGATTTCACTTATTTGGATTTTTTTTTTTTGGTCTGGCTGAAGATTTGTCCATTTTCTCTTTTCAAAAAACCAACTTTTTGTTTCATTGATCTTTTATATTTTCTTCATTTAAATATTATTTATCTCAGCTCTGATCTTATTTTAGGCTTGCTTTGCCTTTGCTTTTTAAATTTTTTTTTCTTTCCTTTTTTTGAGACAGTCTTACTCTGTTGCCTGGGCTGGAGTATAGTGGGGTGATTCTGGCTCACTGCAACCTCTGCCTCCCTGGGTTAAGCAATTCTTGTGCCTCAGTCTCCCAAGTAGCTGGGACTACAGGTCCATGCCACCACACCTGGGATTTTGTCATGTTGGCCAGTTTGGTCTTGAACTCCTGACCTCAAGTGATCTGCCTGTCCCAGCCTCCCAAAGTGCTGGGATTACAGGTGTGAGACTCCACATCTGGCTTTGCGTTTCTAATTCTATTTTTTATTTTATTTTTTTTTTGAGACGGAGTCTCACTCTGTCACCCAGGCTGGGGTGCAGTGGCACAATCTCGGCTTATGGCAACCTCTGCCTCCCAGGTTCTAGCAATTCTCCTGCCTCAGCCTCCCAAGTAGCTGGGATTACAGGCGCATGCCGCCATGCCTGGCTAATTTTTTGTATTTCAGTAGAGATGGGGTTTTGCCGTGTTGCCCAGGCTGGTCTTGAACTCTTGAGCTCAGGCAATCCACCACTCGCCTTGGCACGCCAAAGTGCTAGGCTTACAGGTGTGAGCCACCGCGCCCGGCCACATTTCTCATTCTTTAAGATACATCATTAGGTTGTTTGAAGTTTTGCTCTTTTGATGCAGGCACTTATAGCTATAAACTTCCCTCTTAGTACTGCTTTCACTGTATCCCAGAGGTTTTGATATGTTATGTTTTCATTATCATTTGTTTCAAGAAAAGTCTCAGTTTCCTTAATTGGACCCACTGTTCCTTCAGGAGCATATCATTTAGTTTCCATGTGTTTGTATAGTTTCTAAAATTCCTCTTGTTTTTGATTTCTAGTTTTATTTCATTGTGATCAGAGAAGATGCTTTGTTTGTCTTCTGAATGTTATGAGACATTTTTGTAACCTAATATATGGTCTATCCTTGAATGACCCATGTGCTGATGAAAAGAATGTTCATTGTGCAGCTGTTGGCTGAAACGTTCTGCAAATGTCATGTTCCCTTGGTGTATAGTGCAGGTTAAGGCCAGCGTTTCCTTTTTTGTCTGATCTGTCCAGTGCTGAAAGTGGGGTGTTAAGTCTTCAGCTGTTATCGTTTTGGGGTCTATCTCTCTTTGACTCTAATAATACTTGTTTTATATATCTGGGTACTCCAGTGTTGGGTGCATATATATTTACAATTGTCATATCCTCTTGCCGAATTGACCCCTTTATTGTTACACAGAGACCTTTGTCTCATAGTTTTTGTCTTGAATCTATTGTGTCTAAATATAGCTATTACTGTTCTGTTTGTGTTTTTTTTTTTTATGCCTTTATTTTCAGTCTATGTGTGTCTTTATAGGTGAAGTGGTTTTTTAATTTTTTTGTGAGGGATGGAGACTTGCTCTGTCATCTAGGCTGGAGTACAGTGGTGCATTCTCGGCTCACTGCAACCTCTGACTCTTTGGTTCAAGTGATCTCCTGCCTCAGCTTCCTGAGTAGCTGGGATTACAGGTACATGCCACCATGCCCAACTAATTTTTGTGTTTTTAGTAGAGACGGGATTTCACCATGTTGGCCAGGATGGTCTCGATCTCCTGACCTCCTGATCTGCCCGCCTCTGCCTCCCAAAGTGCTGGGATTACAGGAGTGAGCCACTGAGCCTGGCCAGGTGAAGTGTTTTTTTATTAGCAGTTTTTTTTTTTTTTTAATTCATTCAGTCACTTTGTCTTTCAATTAGAGAGTTTAGTCCACTTGCATTCAATGTTATTGAGAAATAAGGACTTATTCCTGCCATTTTGTTATCTGTTTTCTGGTCTTTTCTTCCTCTTTTCTTTCCTGCCTGCCTTTTAGTGAAGGTGATTTTCTCCAGTATGATATAACTTCTGTTTGTTTTGTGTGTCCATTGTATATCTTTGAAGTTACCGTAGGCTTGCAAATACCTGTTTTATAACCCATTATTTTAAGGTGGCAACAACACTGCTTGCATAAGCAAACAAGCAAAAAGAAAATGAATAAACTCTACTTTAGATTTGTCCTTTGCTTTTTAAAACATTTTTGTTTTCTAAACATTTTATTTCAGTAGGTTTTTGTGGAACAGGTTTTTCGTTACTTGATAACTTCTTTAGTGGTGATATTTGTGATTATCGTACACCCATCACCTGAACCGTGTACACTGTACCCAACATTTAGTGTTCTATTCCTCACCCCCTCCCACCCTGCCCCCCAATCTCCAAAGTCCATTGCATCATTCTTATGCCCTTACTTCCTCATAGCTTAGCTTCCACTTACAGGTGAGAAGACACGATGTTTGGTTTTCAATTCCTGAGTTACTTCATTTAGAATAATGGTCTCCAACTCCATCCAGGTTGCTGCAAACCCTTTTCATGGCTGAGTAGTATTCCACAGTATGAATATACACTACATTTTCTTTACTCATTGACTGGACGTTTGGGATGGTTCTATATTTTTGTGATTGCAAATTGTGCTGCTGTAAACTTGTATGTGCAAGTATCTTTTTCATATACTTCTTTTCCTCTGGGTAGATACCTAGTAGTGGGATGGCTACATCAAGTGGTAGATCTTTTAGTCCTTTAAGGAATCTCTACACTATTTTCCAGAGTAGTTGTACTAGTTTACATTCCCACCAACAGTATAAAAGTGTTCCTTTGCTACATTCATGCTAACATCTGTTTGATTATGGCCATTGTTGCAGGAGTAAGGTGGTATTGTACTACGGTTTTAATTTGCATTTCCCTGGTCATCAATGTCGAACATTTTTTCATGTTGGCCATTTGTACATCTTTTGAGAATTGTCTATTCATGTCCTCTACCCACCTTTTGATGGGATTATTTGTTTTCTTTCTTGCTGTTAGAGTTTTTTGTAGATTCTGGATATCAGTCCTTTGTCATATGCATAGTTTGCGAATATTTTCTCCCACTCTGTGGTTTGTCTGTTTTACTCTGCTGATTATTTCTTTTGCTGTTTAAAAGTTTTTTAGTTTAAGTCCCATCGATTTATCTTTGTGTTGCATTTGCTTTGCGGTTCTTGGTCATGAAGTCTTTGCCTAAGCCAATGTCTAGAAGGGTTTTTCTGATTTCATCTTCTAGAATTCTTACAGTTTCAGGTCTTAGATTTAAGTCTTTGACCCATCTTGAGTTGATGTTTGTATAAGGTGAGAGATGAGATCCAATTTCTTTCTGCTACAAGTGGCTTGCCAATTATTCCAGCACCATTTGTTGAATTAGGGTGTACTTTTCCCACGGTGTTTTTGTTTGCTTTGTCAAAGATCCGTTAGCTCCAAGTATTTGGCTTTATTTCTGAATTCTCTATTCTGTTCCGTTGGTCTGTGTGCCTGCTTTTTACCAGTACCATGTTTGTGTGACTATAGCCTTGTACAGTTTGAAGTCGGATAATGTGATGCCTCTAGATTTGTTTTTGCTTAGTCTTGCTTTGGCTATGCGGGCTCTTTTTTGGTTCCATATGAATTTTAGGATTTTTTTCTAGTTCTATGAAGATTGATGATGGTATTGATGAGAATTGCATTGAATTTGTAGATTGCTTTTGGCAGTATGGTAATTTTCACAGTATTGATTCTACACGTCCATGAGCATGGGATATGTTTTCATTTGTTTTTGTGTCATCTGTAATTTCTTTCAGCAATGTGTTCTAGTTTTCCTTAAAGAGGTCTTTCACCTCCTTACTTATGTTCCTTTTGTGTGTGTGTGTGTGTGTGTGTGTGTGTGTAGCTATTGTAAAAGGGGTTGAGTTCTTGATTTGATTCTCAGCTTGGTTGCTGTTGCTGTATAGCAGTGCCACTGATTTGTGTACATTAATTTTGTATCCTGAAATTTCACTAAATTAACTTCTCAGATCTAGGAGCTTCGTTGGCTAAGTCTTTAGGGTTTTCTAGGTATATGATCATATCTTCAAACAGTGACAGTTTGACTTCCTCCTTACCGATTTGGATGTCCTTTATTTCTCTTGTCTGATTGCTCTGGCTAGGACTTCCAGGACTATGTTTAGTAGAAGTGGTGAAAGGGGGCATCAGTGTCTTGTTCCAGTTCTCAGAGGGAATGCTTTCAACTTTTTCCTGTTCAGTAGTATAATTTTAGCTGTGGGTTTGTCATATGTGACTTTTATTACCTTAAGGTACATCCCTTCTATGCCAGGTTTGCTGAGGTTTTTAATCATAAAGCGATGCTGAATTTTATCAAATGCTTTTTCTGCATCTATTGAGACAATGTGATTTTTGTTTTTTATTCTGTTTATGTGGTGCACCACATTTATTGATCTGCATATTTTAAACCATCCCTGTATCCCGGGTATGAAGCCCACTTAATCATGGTGGATTATCTTTTTTGTATGATTTTTGATTCAGTTAGCTAGTATTTTGAGAATTTTTACATCTATGTTCATCAGGGATATTGATCTGTAGTTTTCTTTTTTCTGTTCTTTCCTGGTTTTGGTATTGGGGTGATACTGCCTTCCCAGAATGACTTAGGGAGGATTCCTTGTTTCTCTGTCTTTTGAAATAGTTTCAGTAGGATTGGTTACCAATTCTTCTTTGAGTGTCTGATAGAATTCAGCTGTGAATCCAGCTGGTCCTGGACTGTTTTGGTGGCATTAGTATATTGCCATGTCAATCTCACTGCTTGTTGTTGTCCTGTTCAGAATTTCTATTTCTTCTTGGTTTAATCTAGGGAGGTTGTATATTTCCAGTTCCAGGAATTTATCCATCTCCTCTAGGTTTTCTAGTTTGTGTGTGTAAAGGTGTTTATAGTAGCCTTGAATGATTTCTGTGGTATCAGTTTTAATATCTCCAGTTTCATTTCTAATTGAGCTTTTTTAGATCTTTTCTCTTTTCTCAATCTTGCTAATGGTCTATCAATTTTATTTATCTTTTAAAAGAATCAGCTTTTTGTTTCATTTATCTATTGTGGGTTTTTTGTTTGTTTCAATTTCATTTAATGCTATTCTTCTGATACTTTTTCTTTTCCTCTGCTGGGTTTGGTTTCTTCTTGTTTCTCTAGTTCCTTGAAGGTGTGACCTTAGATTGTCTATTTGTGCTCTTTCAGACTTTTTGATGTAGGCATTTAATGCTATGAGCTTTCCTCTTAGCATTGCTTTTGCTGTATTCCAGAGGTTTTGATGAGTTGTGTCACTGTTATCATTCAGTTCAGATAACTTAATTTCCATCTTGATTTCATTGTTGACCCAGTGATAATTCAGGAGCAGGTTATCTAATTTCCATGTATTTGCATGGTTTTGGGTGTTCCTTTTGGAGTTGATTTCCAGTCGTACTCCACTATGGTCTGAGAAGGTACTTCATATAATATTGATTTTCATAAATTTGAGACTTGTTTGTGTTGTTTGCTTTTTAACTTATGTTTCTATTTATATCTTATTGTATAGTCTATGTCTTAACGTTGTTGTTGCTATTTTTGATTGGTTGGCCTTTCAGTGTTTCTACTTAAGAGTAGTTTATACACCACAGTTAGTGTTATAATACTGTTTTTCTGTGTGAATTCTTATTGCTCCTTAATGTCTTTTTCTTTTTTTCTGATTGAAGTACCCCTTTTAGCATTTCTTGTAGGGCACATCTAGTGTTGATGAAATCTCTCAGCTTTTGCTTGTCTGGAAGGCTTTCTCCTTCATGTTTGAAGGATATTTTTACTTGGTATATTATTCTAGGTCCATATAAACATATATTGGGTATGTTACATTTTTTTTCTTCAGTACTTTAAATATGTCATGCTATTCTCTCCTGGGCTGTATGGTTTCCACAGAAAAGTCTGCTGCCAGAGGTATTGAAGCTCCATTCTATGTGGTTTTTCTCTTGCTGCTGTTAGGATCCTTTCTTTATCCTTGACCTTTGGGAGTTTGATTATCAAATGCCTTGAAGTAGTTGTCTTTGGGTTAAATCTCCTGTAACCACCTTATACTTAGATACTGATATCTTTCTCTAGGTTTGGGAAGTTCTTATCTCTTTTTACCATATGAACTTTCTACCATTATTTCTTTCTGTACCTCGTCTATAAGGAGAGTGACACTCAGATTTGCCCTTTTGGGGCTATTTTCTAGATTTTGTGGACATGCTTCTGTTTTCTTTTGTCTCCTCTATGTATTTTCAAATAGCCTGTCTTTGAGCTCAGTAATTTTTCTTCTGCTTGATTTAATTTTCCTCTTAAGAGACTGATGTATTCCTCAATATGTCAATTTTATGTTTCAACTCCAGAACTTCTACCTGAAGCTTTCTAATAATTTCAGTCTCTTTGCAGAATTTATCTGCTAGAATTCTGAATTCTCTGTTACCTTGAATTTCTTTGAGTTTCCTCAAAAGAGCTATTTTGAATGGTCTGAAACGTCACCTATCTGTTTCTCCAGGATTGGTTCCTGGTGCCTTATTTAGTTCATTTGCTGAGGTTCATGTTTTCCTGGATGGTCTTGATGCTTGGGGAAGTTCATCAGTGTTTGGGCGTTGAAAGTGAGGTTTTCATTGTTGTCTTCGCCATCCAGGCTTGTTTGTATTCATCTTCTTCGGGAAGTCCGTCCAGGTATTCAAAAGGACTTGGGTATTGTGACCTAAGTCATATCTGCATCGGGGGACATCCCAAGCATAGTAATACTGTGATTCTCATAGATTCATAGTGATAACACCTTGGTGGACTTGATATGATCCAGAAGACTTCTGGGTTACCAGGCAGAGACCCTTGTTCACTTAGTCTCTCTCTGTGCTGAGCCGCCTGGTGCTGGGTTTAGGGTGACAACAAGCACCTCTGTGGTGACCACCAGTGGGACTGTACTGGGTCAGACCTGAAGCCAGCACAGCACTGGGTCTTTCCCAAGACCCACCGTGACCACTACCAGGCTACCACCTATGTTGGCTGAAGGCCCTATGGCTCTACAATCAAATGGCAAAGCAGCCAGACTTGTGTCCTTCCCTTCAGGGGCAATAAGATCCCCCAGGCCCTGGGCAGGTATGGAGATACCATTCAGGAGCCAGGGACTGGAGTCAAAAATCATAGAAACCTACCTGGTGTTCTGTTGTACTGTGGCTGAGCTGACACTCAAACCACATGATGCAGACCTTTTTATCCTTTTTTCTTTTTCGAGGTAGTCTTGTTCTGTTGCCCAGGCTGGAGTGCGATGGCACAATCTCAGCTCACAGCAGCCTCCACCTCCTGGGTTCAAGTGATTCTCCTGCCTCAGCCTCCCAGGTAGCTGGGATTGCAGGTGCCCACCACCACACTCCAGCTAATTTTTGTATTTTTAGTAGAGACAGGGTTTCACCAGGTTGGCCAGACCTCCTGAACTCAAGTGATCCACCCGCTTTGGCCTCCCAAAGTCCTGGGATTCCAGGCATGGGCCACCGCCTCCCTTCTCTTTGTACACATAGAGGAGCCTCACGCCGTGGCCACCACCACCACAGGCCCATAGGGAGTATTGCTAGGCTACTGCCAATGTTCCGTTAAGGTCCATGGGCTCTTCAGTCAGCCTGCAGTGAATGCTGCCAGGCCTAGGAATCACCTGTCAGGGCAGTGTGCTCCACTTTGGCCCAAGGAAAGTCCAGAAATGCCATCACGAGCCAAGATCTGGGATTGGAGACTCCAAAAGCCTGCTCGGTGCTCTACCCCACTGTGGCTGAGCTGGTACCTAAGGTGCAAGACGAAGTCTTTACTTTTCCCTCTTCTTTTCTCAAGCAGGAGTCTTTCCGCATAGCCAAAACAGCTGGGCATATGCTGGTTCTCACCTGAAGCCAGCATGCCTGAGTCTACCCAAGGCCCTCGACATGCTACCTGGTATTATTGCTGGTTGTTCAGGGTCCAAGGGCTCTGTAGTCATTAGGTGATGAATCTTGCCTGGACTGGGTCCTTCCCTTCAAAGCAGCAGGTTTCCCTTCTGACCCAGGCAGGGTATGTCTACAAATGTCATCCAAGAGCTACAGCCCAGTGTGGGGGCCTCACAATCCTGACCGTTGTCCTATCCTACTGCTGAGCTGGTATCCAAGGTTACAGGACAAAATCTTGACTCTTCCCTCTTTTCTCCTTAAGCAGAAAGAAGGGGTCTCTCTTGAAGCTTCGAGCTGTGCTGCCTTGGGGGAGGGGTGATGCAAGCACTCTCTTAGCTACCCTGGCTGGTGTCTCAGTAGGTCATGTCCCCCACCCCTCCACCCTCAGTCCACCCGCTCTGAACTCAGATCAGCATTAGGACTTGCCTACGGATTGCAGTCTTTGTGGCCTAGATTGTTTCTCAGGTTCACTTAGGACCACAGAGCACTCCAGCCCATGGTGGTGAAGCTTCCCAGAACTCGAGCTCTGACCACTGGGATGGGCAATTCCCTTCTGGCTAGGGCCAGAATCAAATATTCCCCCTGTCGGCGGGCATCAGCTGAGTACAGCCCTATTTTGCTTTCTGCTGTGATAGGACAGTGTTGATTTTAATGCAAAGCCTCACAGTAGCAACTGTGCTTTCTCTCTCCCAACTGCACAGGTTCTCCCTACCATGCAGGGGTGGGAGAAGGGTGACATCAGCAACTGAAGACTGTTTTTCCTACCTTCAGTGCCTCTTTCAGCAAATGAAGTAAAAACCAGATACTGAGTGCTTACCTGATGTTTGGTTCCTATGAAGGTGCTCCCTGTGTATACAGATAGTTGTCAAACTTAGTGTTCCTATTGTAGGGATGATCCGTGGAGCCCTCTATTTGGCCATCTTGCTCTATCCTTGGTTAATTTTTTTTTTTTTTTTTGAGATAGAGTCTCGCTTTGTTGCCAGGTTGGAGTGCAGTGGTGTGATCTCGGCTCACTGTAACCTCTGCCTCCCTGGTTCAAACCATTCTCCTGCCTCAGCCTCCTGAATAGCTGGGATTACAGGCCTGCACCACCACACCCAGCTAATTTTTGTATTTTTAGTGGAGACAGGGTTTCACCATCTTGGCCAGGATGGTCTTGATCTCCTGACCTTGTGATCCACCCGCCTCGGCCTCCCAAAGTGCTGGGATTAGAGGCATGACCCCATGCCCAGCCTGGTTAAATAAATTTTAAGGGCCATTCCTTCCTGGAATAAAGTTCCCACCAAAAGACTAAATTTTTAGGAAGCGTGTGCTGTTACAGAACTATATGAAGAGCCAGTCTGAGTCCAACAGCATTGAACAGCTCCAAAAGAAACGTCAAACCAAATAAAATTAAGTTTATTTGCACAAAGACTAATTCATGAATTATGCAGCACTCAGAATCGGAAGAGGTTCAGAGAGCTCTGCTACAGCAGTGTGAGCGGTGAACTTTCATAGGCTGACGTGAAATAGGACAAAATGCATTGATCTATTAGAGTGGAAGGACCCTAGTTGGTAGTTTCTGATTGGTAAAGTCTCTAGCTTTTCTTTACTGTTGACTTTGGGCTTTGCTTTGCCTACATAGGAACCTAAAGCTCTGAAGCCACCCTCCTTCCCCCCACCCAGCCACCCCCCACAATGGTCTCTCAATTAATTACATTTTCACACCTAGGAATTCCAGTCCTATTAACCTATGTCTTAATGAGAAAAAAAAAAACAAAACCTAAATTGGCCATTCAGGTTAATAATTGTAACATTTCAAAAGGAGATAGCACAGATTTACAGTGTACAGGATCTCAGATAGGTTGATCTTTAAAGTTTTATGCCATATCTTATCATTCTTTTCTAGGTTCAAGCCGATGCAAGTGGAGAATGGGCAAAAGAAGTAAGAGAAATCCCCTTACTTAGTCCAATGCCCCTACATAGTTGGCTCATGCTCTACAGTAAGAACTGCTCTGGACAAGCCAACCTCTTAAATAATCATCTACAGCATGTCGCAGCCCCCATGGGCATAACTATGAGACCAGCATATATGTAAGTGGAGCAGAAATTACTTCCAATTTGAAAATTGGTTGTTAGCAGTCTTAAAGTATAATAACTAAAATATCAGATTGTAGGAATTGGTCACTATCAAAACCTTAAAAGTTTGTAAAGTCTAATCTTTCGTTAACAAAATTTTTTTTTTTTTTTTTGAGACAGTTTTGCTCTTGTTGCCCAGACTGGAGTGCAATGGCACGATCTTGGCTCACCGCAATCTCCGCCTCCTGGGTTCAAGCAATTCTCCTGCCTCAGCCTCCTGAGTAGCTGGGATTACAGGCGCGCGCCACCACGCCCAGCTAATTTTTTGTATTTTTAGTAGAGACGGGGTTTCACCATGTTGACCAGGATGGTCTCGATCTCTTGACCTTGTGATCCCCCTGCCTCATCCTCCCAAAATGCTGGGATTACAGGCGTGAGCCGCCGCACCTGGCTTAGTCAACAAATATTAAAACAGACTTTGTGATACATGGTTTGTGGCTATTAAGATACATGTTGAAGACGGTATGAGAATTAAGCACTTGATGTGAATGGATAGGAGAATATTAAGAATTCAGTCAAATTTCCAAAAATGGAACTTAAAAAACTTTCTAGAGCAGTTTAAGGTTTACAGTAAAATTAAGATGTTAGAGAGATTTCTCATATATATCCTGCCACCAATAATGCATAGCCTCCCCCATCAACATCCCCTACCAATGTGGTACATTTGTTGCAACTGAAGAGCCTACATTGAAATAGCATAACCACCCAAAATCCATAGTTTACGGTAGGGTTCACTCTTGGAGTTGTTTGTTCTGCTGGTTTGGTTAAATGCGTATGACAGGTATCCACCATTGGCTTCATGCAGAGTATTTTTCGCTGCCCTAAAAGTCTTCTGTGCTTCACTTAATTATCCCTTCCTACCTGCACCACAGCCTCTGAGGACCACTGTTTTTTTTTTTTTTTTTTTTCTTTTTTTTAACTGTCTCCATGGTTTTGCCTTTTTAGAATGTCATCTAGGCTAGGCACAGTGGCTCACACCTGTAATCCCAGCCCTTTGGGAGGCCGAGGTGGGTGGATCACCTGAGGTCAGGAGTTCGAGACCAGCATGGCCAACATGGCAAAACCCCATCTCTACTAAAAAATACATAAAAATTAGCCAGGCGTGGTGCCAGTTGCCTGTAATCCCAGCTACTTGGGAGGCTGAGGCAAGAGAATCGCTTGAACCTAGGAGTTGGAGGTTGCAGTGAGCTGAGATGGCACCATTGCACTCCAGCCTGGCAACAGAGCAGGACTTGTCTCACAAAAAAAAAGGGCTGGGTGCGTTGGCTGACGCCTGTAATCTCAACACTTTGGGAGGCCAAGGCAGGTGGATCACAAGGTCAGGAGATCGAGACCAGCCTAGTTAACATGGTGAAACCCTGTCTCTACTAAAAATACAAAAAATTAGCCAGGCGTGGTGGCACACACCTGTAATCCCAGCTACTCAGGAGGCTGAGGCAGGAGAATCGTTTGAACCCAGGAGGCAGAGGTTGCAGTGAGCTGAGATTGTGCCACTGCACTCCAGCCTGGGCTACAGAGTGAGACTGTGTCTCAAAAAATAATAAACAAAAATAAAAAAACAAACAGAATATCATCTAGTTAGAATCATACAGTATGTAGTCTTCTCAGCCTTGGCATCTCTCACTTAGTACTTGGTTGATAAAATAATCTGTGCAACAAACCCCCAGGGCCCAAGTTTACCTGTATAACAAATCTGCATGTGTACCCCTGAACTTAAGTTTTTTTTTTTTTAAAGGTTAGGTTCTGGTTAACTAGCTTCTCCTGAGGGCAGGCCCTGTTAGGAAAACAGGGCTCTGACCTATTTTAAAATAGTTTTTCCCTCCCCCTGCTGGAAGCACTCAACAATTTTCCTCTGGTATTTACTGTGAGAACCTCATCAAGCTCCTAGAGGTAAAACTCTCAAAATTGTGGAGACCTTTCTATGACTGGGAATACCTGGAGTTTTGAACTCTCACAGTTGTCCATGCTGAGGCTGCAGTAATTCATCAGTTACAGTTCAAGTCATCTGACCTGGGAACTATTTCCCTGGGAAGTTTCCTGAGTTTTTGCTCTGGCTAGCCAGGACTCCTTGTTTTTGCCTATTTGTCTCACCAGTATTGGAGGCAGTGATTGCCCCTGTGTGTCCTCACCTCTTGAAAATCCTAGGAGAGCTGTTCATTTTTTTCAGTCTGTTTAGCTTTTGACTTGCTGTTAGGACAGTATAGTGACTTCAAAGCTCCTTTCAAGTAGGATCGGAAACTGAAAGTCTACTGTCTTTCTTCTTTTAAACATACTTTCTACTGAAATACATATCTTGGCATTTTATCATGTCTTATTTTGTATTTAGTTTGCTGTGTGAAACATTTATCATGTTTCACTGGTCAGTACCTTTTGAATATGGATGCTATATTTTCTAGGATTCAAGTAGATGGTCATGCTGACTCCTATATCGACATATTACGGAAATATACTAGATCAGCACTACAGATGGTAAGTGTCTAGTTGATACATGTACAGTCTTTAGTTATTGTTCTAAACCATTTTAATAAGTATTTTAGAATTCAAAATGCTGTTAGTTTCCTGAACTTGCCAACGAAAGCAGATTAACCTGTATAATACAGCTGAATACAAACTTGCACGGTTTAGCTATTCCTGAATATCACAATCTTACGCTAATTTTCTCAGGCTTCAAGATGTGTAATTACTTTTAAAAATCTCCTAACTTGAAAAAACACACCATATAGCCTGAGCGCAGTGGTTCAAGCCTGTAATCTCAGCACTTTGGGAAGCCAAGACGGGTGGATCATGAGGTCGGGAGTTCGAGACTAGCCTGGCCAAGATGGTGAAACCCCATCTCTACTAAAAATACAAAAATTAGCCAGGCGTGGTGGCATGCACCGGTAATCCGGCTCCTCAGGAGGCTGAGGCAGGAGAATCACATGAACCTGGGAGGCAGAGGTTGCAGTGAACCAGAATTGCCCCACTGCACTGTAGACTGGGTGACAGAGCAAGATTCCATCTCAAAAAAAAAAAAAAACAACAAACCACCATATAAATGTAAAATAATATGGGCATTAATAATCACTACATTTATTACTTTTATTACCAGGTATAACCTGCTAAGTCTATGATCACATTCTTCTAGCCTGTGTTACTCTCCTTGCCTGGTATTTTTCTTTTTTGGTGGTTGGGGGGATGGAGTCTTTTTTTTTTTTTTTTTTTTTTGAGACAGAGTCTCACTCCGTCACCAGGCGCCAG